>JAQIVE010007005.1:0-10903 GCA_034698285.1 Sminthurinus bimaculatus
TTTCTATGAACCTACCCACTAATGAATCCTTCTATGCCATTGGCAACCTTCTACAAAATTGTCATGAATTATTGTGTCAATTAATGGTACCTTTACCCTTATAACATAGCATTATAAAAGTGTTTATCGAACTAGCTGAGCATTTGTACTTTTGATATGGAAAATAAAATGAAATAAATAAATACAATGTTACTTACAAAAAGCACTTAGCATATGATACATAATTAAATGATTATGTGGGTGGTACAGAGACCATCCCATTCCGGGGGTAAAAATCAGTCGTGACCTTTTTTCATTGTTAGGCAAACTGTAATGTTACTTGCGGATTGCAAACGCACATATTTAAGTTCAACAGGTTCCCAACGAATACGGGGGCAAAAATCAATCCCTTGTCAATGTAACTATAAAAGCATTCAAAATTACATTGCACCGAATTGAATTTTGAATATCAAAAAAAAAATTCTTTGGCCCATGAAGCCAAAAGTTTTATTCTAATACTTATAACAATAAAACCCGAAATACGATGGTGGAATTAGTAAACGAATGAAAATTACATGTATGTCAGTGACTGATTTAACTTACAATTAATTGCCATTCAAGTTTAACGGAGTGACTGATTTTGGTCCCATTCAATTCATATTCTCATGCAGCTTCCATGAAATAATTCCATTCCTTGTGTTTTTCGCAATTATTATGCTATGTAATATGTGCTACTGATGTGGTTACCATGGTATGTTAGTTTAATGACCTATAATAATTAATAACATATGACTAATACATAGTCAATTTCTTGACTGAAGTAATGCGCTAGTATACTGTAAATAGTACATCTTGGTTCACAAAGTTGACGCGTGGTTAAAATAATCATTTTTATCATCGTTTTTTTTATTTCAAATGTAGAGAAAAAACGTTCCATTATAAGTTTTGTTTGTACAATGCAGACAAGTAGTTGAATGAATACAAAGACACTCTTTTAAGGCCATCACAACAAAGTACTGGTTAAAACCGGGAGACGATTTTTCCTACAATTGGCAATACTTTAACTGTAAATATTTAAGTACATAATGTCATTTTAAGTTTCATATAATCAAAGTACATGTTAATTCATCAATTTGTATTATATCTTTTAAATATGTTTACTTTTATAAAGACAATATAATTATTATAATACTATTGTAGGGCTAGGGGTAAATTCGAAAATTTTAGTACATACATAAAGTGTGAACAATTATCTTTGTTGAACTTGAAAGGAAGGAAGGAGATCTAATTTAAATGGGTATCAAACATTGTAATGATAAACATTCACGATGGTTTTTTAATACTTGTTTTCATATAATAATATAGGAACTCGGAATGATTTTGAAGTATAAATAATGATACTTTTATTCATGGTAAAGGTTTTTGTTTTCACTGTCATTCTCAGTTCGCAGCACTTTTACTTGATGTTGAAGCACATTGTGTGTGTGTGTGTGTGTAAGTAATTATAAGGACGAGGAATGAGAAGGGAAATACATGGAGGAAGAACGGGAAATGAACTATTAATACTATTTATATTATGTATATTGTATATATAGGTGAAATCTCAGAGAGGGAATTTAAATGGTTGTTTCCAAGCCTAATTTGGGCTTTAGTATTTCAACAGCAGAAATGGATCGTCTCTTTCTCTGTGTTGCCTGTAAGGATAACAGCCTTTTAAAATCACCGAGAGAAGTTTCTGGTCTTCGAGGAGTAGTTGAGGCAGAGATGGAAGGCACGGTGGGAGTTGATCGGAGACCAAAATATGAGGTAGAAATACTGTTATTTTTATTGCTAGACTTGCTATTTCTATGGTTATGGCTCACAGAACTGAGAGATGGACTAGGAAGAACTTGATGAGAAACATTCATGTTCATTGAATTGTTGATTGTGGACTGGAGTTGGAGTTTACAATCTACTTGAGGACTAACTCGACTACTATTGCCTTTACTACCAATACTGAGGCTGCGTTTAATTGGTGTCGAAGTCAGCGGCTGTCGCAGTCGAGACATAATCGACGGAAACGGGGGCAAGATGCTGTTATAGTTCTCCTTCAAATTCCGACTGTTCATTACGGCTGCAGCTTGCGCCTTCCTCGTCGAGTCGGATCCACAACCGGATGACGACGAATTGGGCTGAATGTTGAACTTTTTCCTAAAGCGATAAATTTCCTTGGAGATGTCATCCATTGTGGGCGGCGATTCTATTTTGATGAGCAGTCAATTAGTTTTACATCAAATCACTAACCTCTCTCTCTCTCTCTCTCTCTCTCTCTCTGACTTACAGTTTTTCACATATTACGTTTCATTCATTTCAAAATTGGCAATTTTGATGAAAAAGAAAGAGTATATTTAGAATATTGGAAGCAGTAAGAGCAAGAAGAATGTGAATTGGTGAGCTTAATAAATGATACGTGATTTGGACACAACATTTATGGACTAGGTATGTTAGGTGACACCTAAAAACGACAGGACAGCATTATACGTAAATACTTAAGCCTTGAGGATTATTCATTTTTCACATTCTCATTCAAGGAAGTATTGTTAATCATTATTATCAAGTGTATCAAGGGTTAGGTGATTAGGTGCTCTTTACTACTTGTACCTACTCCTAACCAACAAACACAGTTATTTACATTGTATATTAGTTATTATTGCTCAAATCAATAATATTGATTGTCAAGGAGTTCCCCAAGCAATTCAATGTATAAAACCTGTAATACTTGATTAGTGCAAAATTCAAACATTTTAGATTTTAGCATAGGTAAAGAAGGTAAATGATAAGTGATCGTTGCATGATTTGCAATGGTTAATGGTGCAGTTAATTCTACATCTATTTCAGTTTGAATTTGATTTGACTAGCTTCAAAACTTAAATACGTATTATGCATTATCCATATTGCATATTCAATTATTTTAGCAGTGAAAGTGATCTCAGTAGAGTTTTGAACTCACTACTCTTGAAAAATATTACACTGAGCCATAAAAGTTAATAATCATAAATCATGTGATTTCAATGTGATGGAATGATTAGGCTTTACAGGACCCTCAAATTACCTGTGGCCTGTGATAATCAGTTTTGTCTAATATCATACCATTCTTAAAAATTAAACATTAATTAATGGGGAACAAGATACACACCGCCCAGGATTCGAAAATTTAAAAAACCATAGCCCACCCACACCCGTATTTAAAAACTATTAACCAGTCAGAAGGTGTCCATGTATTGCGTAATTTTGCTAAATTTGTAGTACGTAAACATTATACTCATGTTAAATAATATTTTACAAACATAAAACATAATAATTAATATTAGAAAATTGGTTAAATGTTTTACAATTTCATGCCCTTTGCTCCCACAAGTATATAAATACGGTAATATTATTTATTCCAACTTTGCAACAGTCAACATTAAGTAACAGCGAAACAAAAAAATTGCACAGTCAAGGCACAAGAATATTATGTCATTCATCAACTAACTTTACAAAAAGTATACAAATTATATCAACGGACAAACGACAAACATTCACCATTAACTAATAACTAACCATACATTTATTTATGGCATGTAAATAATGCAAAACAAAAATGATAATACGTAATTATATACACATACAATAATATTAAAAACTAAAACTATGATATTACTCCTAATTTTGTTGTCGGTGATGGCAGTAGCGGGGAAGGGGTAAAGAATTGCTAGCACTCACAAACAAGGGTAAATAATGGGAAAGCGATATAAGTAACATAAATAATAAAATTAATTGGAGTGTTTAATATTTACAAGTTACTTCTTATGGATTTGTCATGGTCATATCATAAAATAGATTTAGTGCAACTAAATGCATTCACTTTTTTGTAATTTTTATGTGCGATTGAATACGAGTGAGAAATTGAGCAGCATGCTCGCTCAGTCAGTCAGTCAAACAATAAATCTTAAAAAATACACAATACGGGAAGGTAACTTTTCTCATGATATTCTCTGAGCAAACAAAAGAAACAAATCTAGGAAATTACTCGAGTGAGCATGCAACTGGAATGTTTTTCCCTAAAAACTTTAACTAACTTTCAGTTTCTTAAAACTGTGATTGTAACATGCGGACAGGTTAAAAAGAGGAAGGATTGAGACGAGAAATTCGTACGTTTCTTTCTACTCTATAGATTATACATGCTTATAATATCAAATTACATAAAAAATAGCGGAAAGCAAAACGGAAGAAATGTTTTCAAAACGACAGTCAAAACAAGAACAAAGAAATTGTACACATTCATTAAAGTACATGAAAAAGTCGTGAAAAATTGGTCAAAGAAAGCGACAAACAAGGAAGGAGGACAATTTTAATTTTCTTCATTAATTAGTAATAAGTTCTTTAGTGTGGTTAAACGTGTGGTTAAATCAGAGCGAGAGAGAGATAGAGATATACAAAGAATGGAAAAAAACTACCAAATATCAGTGTAGAAAAGTTTACCTCGTCGCAAGAAAGAAGGTCTATCATCAGGGGACAAACCGAATTTGGGGCTTGGAGCAGAGGAAATGTTCGAGCTGGAGCTCATGTTGAGGATCTGCTGTATAAAGGCGGGATCTTCCTCTGGGATTTTGTCCCGATGCGGCAGAGACATCCTCTTGCTGTTCAAAAGGACGGAGGGGGGCGGGGGAGGGGGGACTTCATCCGTGGCAATTCGGTAACTCTCGTTGCGCTTCAAGCGGTCCTTAATTTTTGGTAGGTTTTTCAAGTCGGGCATCACTGGCGGGATAGCCGAGTCCAGGTCCGTCTCCAAAAGAACGTTGACCTTGGCCTGGTGCTCCCGATCTCGATGGTACAATTGACGACCGGGGGAGATGCGAGGGAAATGAATATCATTGTTGTTGATATTATTGTGATTGTTGGTAACGATGTGGAAGGGAGAAGAAGTTGTGTTTGGGTTGGAGTTTGACGGGGAGAGGGAGAGATAGCCCTTCTCCTGGAGATTAGCTTCATTGGCCTTGAGATTATGTTTGCGAACTTCCTCGATACACTCGTACAGCTTTTCGTTGGCGTCCTTGCGAATCCGCTCGTAGACCGACTCCCGGATTCGGAGGTAGTTGGTGTTGGGCTCATACGTCTGGTCCTTGACGGCTTCTCCAGGGTCAAAGGAGACCTTGTGTCGTCGTTTCCGCCGCAGAGTCTCGGAGCTGAACAGGATCTCACCGTTGGCATCGAGGACGACTCGAGCCCCGCGGATCTTGCCCGAAGTGGAAGAACCGGAGGAATGGATTGGACTGGATGATGAGTTCGTCTTGGTATCGCCACCCACAAACAGGTGACTCTCTTCATTCGGAGCTGAAGAGCCCAAGAGAACCGTGTCCAGGGAATAATATTCCTTCCCCGTGTCCAGCTTCGGAGTCGCACTCGTTCGAATCACTTGGAGCTGCTGGACGCCTTCCAGAACGTCCGGCTGCGGAAGACTCGTCGTCGACATCATCTTATTTCGAGGTGGAGTTGCCACCACCACCGTTTGCTCGACCTTTGTTGTTGTAGTGGTGCCATGGACATGACTGTGACCGTCGTTACTGCTGTTGCTGCTGTTCGTATTGCTATCATGGTTGAGGTTGTTGGTGAGGGTTCGAGTGCTGGCCGTGCTGCTCGTCGTACTGTTGCGACTGTGTGACCTCTGAGCGCTGCGGGTCGACTCATCTCCGTCCGAGACCGCCAGTCGATCTGAGGAGTCCGTGTCCGCGTCACTTAAAGTACAGGACTCGCTGTCATTGGAAAAGCGAGTTGCTCCACTGGGGTCTTTGAGTGGGGGTGGACTGGAGGAGGAGCAGGTCGAGGGTGACGGGGTCACTACTACTAATGATGGAACCCGCTCAATCAGCGACTTTCTCTTGACTCTCTCCTGCCACGCCGCGTCCTCCGTCTAAAAACAAAAACACAAATATTAATTATCATAAAAATTCTTCTTCCTTGTCTATAATATAAAGTATAAATAAAGCTGTGGTTAGTTACCGCCGGAGATTTTTGCTCGTTGACATTTTCAGAGGATGAGGAAGTGGCTGCTGCGGCGGGAAGTGGGGCTTTGCTTCGGAGGACGACGGTACCACAGGAGCTGGCGGTGGTGCTCGTAGAGCCTTTCCCAAAAAGTTCATACTCATTCTCGGTGACGGCGGAAGGAGAAGCTTCGTCATTCTTGTCATCGTCCTTGTCTTTGCTCCCTGACCCTCTCTTTGACTTGGGGAATCCACACTCGTTCCTGAAGGATGTGAAGTAGCCTTCCGTATCCACGGAATCCGAGTCGGAGACCAATCCATCCTGTAATTAATAAATTCATTAATCAATCAATCAATCAACATCATCATCTGTAAGTACGAAAAATGTTAATTTGGATTAATTGAAAGGGTTCTTACAGTAAAGTTCTCGAGTTGTGGGGTGAGACAGCGGTCCTCGTCGTCAAACAGGAAATCGGAGGAAGTTGAACAAGAGTTGGGGTCCCAGGGAGAGGGAGCAGAAGATGAACTTGGGATGCCTACCCCCTCGACCCCTCCCGCCGCGGAGCTTGTACAAGAACTCCAGTGTCCCGAGTCAATACCATACTTTTTGTTGTCCAGGGGACTGGCCACGGAGGAGAAGCTCGTCTGGATCCCGCACTCCTTGTTCGGCATCGTCCCGCAGATCGTGTTCCGTCGCTTCTTCACCTTTCGCACCTTCTTGGTGTGGATGACGAGGGAGCGGCGGTTGGCCTTCATCCGGTCAAATCCCCGACCCGTGACGTCCACTTGGACCATTTGACTGGGGAATTTGGAGGAGACGACTCGACTCACGTCCTCTACGGATGACCCGCTCCCCACTTTCTCTTTCCCCCCGTGGCTACTCCGCAGCCTCGCAATCTTCTCGTCCAGCTCATCGTCCAACTTCCACTCCCGCAGCGCAGCAAAACTCGCCGGCTGAAAATAAGCCAAAAGTTCATTAAAACAAACATTTACACAAAAATTCTTCAATTACGTACAAAAACGTAAGTGTGACAAAAACGGGAGCGGAGCCTCAGTGTCGGCTTGAATTGTAAAAGACAGCAGGGGTAATTACGTAATTTTGACTTGTTTTTCTCCCCCTCCGTCCAAAAATAGACAGTTTACTTAAAGGGTGCTTCCGTAATCAGTTGTAAGTTGAGATAATTCACCCCTAACTGTATACATGTAAGTTTGTTCTATTTTTGCTCACCCTTCGTCCCTCCGTCGCGTTGCTTCGTTTGCTTGATGGGGTTGGAACAGAAGTATTTGTTGTAGTAGTACCAGTGGCGGTTGTCGTCGTTGAGGACGAAGTTTCAGCTGCAGTTGCCGGCGATCGGAGAGGGAAGTTGGGCTCATGTTTCCCCGCAGTTTCATACAGTTTGAGGAGGAATGGCGGCCGACTTGACTTGCACACCAAATCCGTGTCGAGGACCACGTCCCGAATCCTGAAGCAAATCTTCCGATCGTCCAAACTCCCTTCCGCTATAAAAAATATTATCAAAAAATCATAATATCATATATCATATCGTATCATGAAAAGGCATCCAAGTATAAAATTTAAAGTTATTCATCCGTTTTCAAGTATTTATCTGCTTGAGACAAGATAGTTATATAGCAAGATGCTATATTTAGCCTGAGCATCATTGGAACGAAACTAGTCAACTATAAATCAATTTGTCATCCACTATGTTTTCAAGCCTGCGTATGTACCTATATTTATTTTTGCTTTTCATCCATCCATCCATCCACCTCTATCCTCAACCCTCAACACCATGGAAAAAGTGAGCAGGGATTTACGTATATGTAAGATGTACGTGTGTCACTGACTTTACACATTAGTTTGGGAAAGAGAGGAAGGAGAGCGAAAAAAATGGTGATTTAGGCATTATTGATGGGAGATGATGATGAGATGGATTTGGATCCAGCAGTTTGAATGATTAGGATTTGGGTCGAAATCGTAATTGCAAATATTGAGGTTGGAGGAATTGCGTGCCAAACCACGAACAATATTGTCTTTATTCAGTCATCGTAAATCTACAAGGCGTTCTTTGCCTTTGGTTTGACTTGACTTGACTTGACAACGTGAGCATTGCTGATGATCAGCTTTCTTAAATCCCCCCTGTGAACTGCATGACTCGATACTCGATTACCATTTCAAATTTCAACCACGACTTCCATTCAAATTCAAATGCAAAACCAAGTTGAGATTCTTCAGGTTCAAAAACCGTGATAGCCTGCTGAACTGTATTTTTGTCTTGATCTCAGCATGAGCGAGTGACTGACTTGTGAGTGAAGGGGTCAAATTATAAATTATAATATTTAAAGACATCATCATCATCGTGTGTAATATTAAATATACTTAAACGTTAATTTGACATTTTGTGATCTCATTGAGCAAAATGTTCTTCTTTCTTTTTTTTCCTTTGTTGTCTGTCTCAGTCAGAGTTGAGGTGGAAATTCGTCGAGCTCATCCTCATACATACATACATAATAAATACATTTGAATATGCACGGTCATGAGTTTCTTATACTTACTCACCATGCATTCATTCACATACGAATATGTGCGTACCTTTTGTGTGTACAAATTTTGTTTTGGAGTTGCATATAGTGAGACTAAGAAGGAGACAAAGAAGAAAAGGAAGATCCATTCCATGGATGGGAAAAAAGCGGAAAGGAGAGAAACAGAGAACAAAATAAACCTGTGTGTGTGTCTCCGTATTGACGAACGAACGAACGTAGGAACGAACGGGCAGGGCTGAAATTCTCTTCTCTTGAATCAATTTTAAATTATGTAGAGAGAGAGTGTGTGTAAGAGAGAGGAAAGGGAGGATAAGCGTATAGTTTATATACCTGTCTCATGGATTTGTGGTGTTCCACCCTCCGCGTCCTTACAATGGAATGGAATGCCAATGTAAATATTGCATTACAAGTTTTTTCTTGCCTCTCTCCGTCTCTCTGTTTCTCTCCTCTACGCACATTATACATTACACAAATACACACACATACATATATATTTGACGACGTAAGTCTGCCTCGAGACTGTGGCTGGTGTATTTTTTTTGTATTTGTTGTTTCTGTGCTGTCAGAATGAGAGAGTCCGTGTAATAGGAAAGGAGCCCCCGAAAATGGCTTTGCTTTTCGAGGTTAAATGTTCGGAGGAGAGAGAAGACGAAAGAGAAACACAAGAGAGGAGAATGAGAATAAGAATAAGAATGAGAATGAGACTGAGTATGGGAATGAGGAGAAGGAGGAGGAGGTGAGTTGGTTTTCATTGAGTGCTCACTCACTCTCTCACTCGCTCTCTCACTCCTTCAGCCCCTCTTCCAACGCACACCGAGCACCACCACAAAAATGTAGCCAGAGAGAGAGAGAGCAAATCAAAGGGGAAAAATGAAAAAAGGATTCTTCTTTTCCTTGGAGAGATTTGAGATTTGAGCTCATCTTCAGACTCAGACTCACTCCATACAATACAATACAATACAAAATATACAACAAGGTATCCTTTTCATTTTCATTTTCATGCTCATCATGCTCATGCTGATGAATCTCAGCGAAAAATAACACAGTGCGAGCGAACGAGCGATGCGTTTCCTCGACGTTTGTTTAGAATTAGGTGAGCGAAGAGGAGGATTGAGGATTGAGTAAAATGGGGAGGGAGAGAGAATCATCTGAGTCTGAGTGCGTGCCCACATCTGCATCTGCCTCTGCATCGAGCATCACTTGAGAAATATTTAACCAAGACGGATGCTGCACACGGGATTTACAAATTTACACATTTTATCCCTACTAAACCGATACAGAAAAGCAGGAGGCGGAGGAGACGAGGACGACGACTTGAGACTCTTTAGATTAGAGCATCAGGATCGATAGCCAAAATGCAAGCTGCATAGTATATACTATGTATATTGTATATGTAAATACGATCCTCACTCATTTACGTATATTATCTTGGTGCGTGTTTATAAGTGAGAGTGAATTTCCAGAAGGCCCGCAGTCGAACAACTCCCTGGTTCAATAACAAGGAAATACAGATATGAGGGTAGAGAGAGAGAGAAAAAGAGAGAGATGCAGTCATGGGGTTTCTTCTTGTTCTTGCTCTTCTTGGTCTTAATTTTCCCCGTCTCATGCTCGCATTTCCTTTTTTATGGATTTTGGAGGGAGAGGAAAGACTAATGACTGCTGACTCTGGACGGACTGAGTGACTGAGAGAGAGAGAGAGAGAGAGTGACTCGTGTAAGGATTCAATGTCATTGGACACCCAAATTATGCAGTCTTTGATACTCCAAGTATCAAGTCCCACAACTCCAACTAACTACAAATAAACACACAGCTCTATCACGCAGAGAGAGAGAGAATGAAAAAGAAGCCTGGAAAAAGTGAAGAGGCAGTTCCGTCATGGAAATGAGAAGGGAAGAGAGAAGCTGTACATTATACATGCACAATGCACATGCATAGAAGAAACCATTTAAAGTTGCAGAGACAGAGAGAGAGAAGAACAAAGTTAGTGGCTGATGGATGTGATAGAGCAGACACAAACTGCACTTGACGCTGCTTCGTCACAAAAAACTGCATCTGCTATTCAAATTTGACAAGTCAGCTCCAACACTCACTCTCTCTCTCTCTCTCGTTCTCTCTCTCTTTCATGGCATAACTCTCTCCTCATGTCAATGAGCGACAGAAATCTAAAAAACAAAGTTCCCTTCCTTCTTTCTCGATTAGTGCCCAACGACAACTCAAATATACGTAGATAAAAGGGACGGGCATTTTTACTTAAAAGTTTTTACCATAGTTCCCTAGCAACTTGGGCCAATACATGTTCAATTTTTTTCACGCTTGCGTTTTCTGTACTGAGCAACTGAGGGCAGCTTGGTACAGTTTGGTTTTTATTCGTGGCCAAAAAA
>JAQIVE010007006.1:0-10902 GCA_034698285.1 Sminthurinus bimaculatus
ACGTTTGGCTTGATGGATGTAAAGCCCCTCTTTGAAATTTCTCTGATAATAACGTGGTTCATATTCGATTAACTGGAAAAAATACTATGGAAATTAATCTGATCCTACATGCTCAAAATTTTCACTGAAAAAGATAGAAAACACAAAAGCGGAGCACGAGCACTAATAATTATCTCGGCCAATGATCCCGTCATTTATTGTGTGTACCCAGTTTTCCCCTCTTAAATTGACTGGGAGCTCCCGTCAAAATTTTGTAAAATGGTGGGTGCAACGTGTAGCAATCGAAACCAAGCAGACAAAGCAAACAATGACAATTGTGTCGTCGTTTTGCTTCCTCCCAATTATCGGCATTATCAAGGATATCTGTACGGGATCTGTAAAATTTAACTTTCCTCTATGAGCCGCGAAATCAAGGGCAAAGCTTCATCAATGTGCATATTCTTACGTATTTCAGGGACGACAAAGTCAAAGTCAAGAATCAAGTTTCACTCTCAAAACCCGGGGATCGGATTTTAACATGTTGTACAATCACATATGTACATCGAAATTTTCTTGAGCAAGAACCCCCGGAACAATAGACGATTGACAATGGAGAGAACCGCGTTTTCATGGTCATTGTTAGCTTGAATAAATATATAGACACATAGACACATAATCCGATTTTACCATAACTCCCACTCCCACTTGGACTTCTCCATTCTCCATCCACTTTGACTTTGGCCTTGGCTTTAGGCCTAAAATTTAGCCTCAGCCTTCTTTATATGTACGTAGACTAAGAAGAAGGCATCAGGACGTGAAAGTACAGAGAGAATCGGAAGATTCACCCATTCTCTGTGTATTGAGACACTCTGGGTCGTTAGTCGTTAGTGTAGTTAGTTGTTGGTTAAGTTGGTTTCTCTGTGCCATATTTCATGCTTGCCAGCCCATTCAATGTATGTAATGTAATGCAACGTAATGTATCTGGCTAATAAATCGTCTCCATATATAAATAATAATAATAATGGCAATAATAATCATAATAATCCGGTTACGTATTTCATTCCTTGTCCTCTTTCGCCATACCATCCAATACGATATAATATCATAGCATATCATAGGGAATGACGTAGTTTCAACCTTATTCCTTTCCCTGGTGACAAAATACACAATAGCCAAATATAACGATACACACTTTGATACTATCCAATTTCGCCGCAGCTTTATTCTTTCCACACTATGTATGTGCAATGTACAATGTATGTGCAATTTTGTATCGAAGGGAAGTATCCAAAGGCACATTATTAAGATTATTATTGTTTTGAAGCGACTCCATCCCCCTTTCTTGGGGATGGAGTTCAAAGAAATTTTTATTAGAGCACGCAAGGAGCTTATTATTGTTATTATTACTATTATAACAAGAGGAAGAAGGCGAAGAAGAAAAAGGAGAGGGACTATTATTATCCTCATTATTAGGACGACGAGGAGGGATGTTGGTTGTTGGTTGTGGCTGTGCGCCTTTGTTCGAGCAACAAACAAGCACGAAAAGGGCACCGAATACCGAACGGCAAAACTTATGTACATACAATGTGCAAGGTGAAGGCAAAGGCGGGAGGAAGAGTGAAAGCAAGGCAAGAGCTCAAACCCTATTTGCTATTGTTCAAAAGGAGAACAAGAAGAAGAAGATGAAGAAGGCGAGGTGAGGGAGCAAAGTGAAAGTGAGAAGTGAAACTGTTTTATGTTTTGCATGTGTTTCCTATGTGTAGTACTATGTATAATGCACATAGTAATGTACATTGCTTTAAAAGTGGGGATGAAGGAAAGCATCCTTCACCCTTTGTAAGATATGTATAATGTATGTATGTATACGTACTTAAGCTGAGCATAAATCTAACAAAACCTGGACCACCAAGAAGAAGAAGAAGAAGAAGAAGACCAAGACCTTCATTAAAAGTTGAGAATCGATGCCGCGTGGAAATGCTCAAAGTTTATTCAATTAATTCGCGGAGCCAAGACCAACACCAAAAGTCGAATCACGCCGCTGCTTAAACACTAAACCAGAGTTGAAGCTATATGTACAATGTACAACTATGACTATAGGACTACCATCTACCATGTATAGTACTACTGCTAAAGACTATGCTAAGATGACTTAGACAAAAGCTATAAGCACACGAGACTATGAATGTGACTACGATGATGGTACTTTTGTATGCACTATCTTTTGGGGTGGGGTCGTCTTATGTGTAGACAATTAATTTCCAAAATTACTCTCCGCACATCCCTTTTGAACCTCTTCTGCTTTGGAAATTTTAAGATCGTGACTAGATATTTTATTTTGTGTTCCGTATAAGGTGTGCACTGGAAGTCCGAGTGACTAAAAATAAGGACTGTGCTGCAGAGTATTTAGCGAAAAGGCAAAATTCGATGCCCATCTCAATTTATATTGAAGATACGACCAGAGGGAAAACTTAATTTTAATTTAGGTTTCGAAAAACATTGTAGAAAAAATGGTAAAAATGCTAGATGCGACCAAGGAGACCGAATTTTTTGGTGCCAAAAGATCAAATTATCATGACCAAAATTGTCAAGATGGTCAAATTAGCTACAAAGGACCAAAACTTTCAGCATGGTCAAAATAGCTAAAAATGACCAAAACGATAAACATGGGGAAAAGCAACGCAATTAATAAACGGCTCAATGTAGAAAAAACGATAAAAATGTCATGAATTTTTCGGTTTAGCTAAATTAAACTAATAATTGTGACCACTTAGATCAAGATTGAATTTTAGAGCAACAGTACAAGTCTTTTCTTTATTTTGTATGTTCAATCCACGGCAAAATCAAAGTAGTCAAGTGTGGTGCGTATAATATTGAGAAGACACTGTATGACGTTATTTGCATTTAAATTTTGTCCTTCTCATCTAGTTACTGGATAAAATGTAAATAAACATCTACGTTTAGAAATTTAGAACAATGGAGTAGCAAGCACTTGGTGCTTTACTACAATTTACGGTACATATTATATTGTACAACATAAACATGTATGCATAATACATATACATATACATGTAAGAGAGCAAAAGTATGATGGGTATATGTACACGGCGTGGATTGTGTGAAATTTATTAGGAGGGAACCAGAGGAAATAAATAAATTGTGTTGATGACTTCCGGGTCGGGTTTCATTCCCAGTGCCACAATACATACATACATACATGTTACATATATAAAACTCGCACTCCTCCTTCCCTCCTCCATCAGATCCCATAACTACCCCACTTAATTCCCAGTGATAATGACCGTGACCATTGTGATGATGACGATAACACTGATAATTATTATGGCACAGTTACATTCATACATATAAGCAAGTGTATCTTGTACCTTGTTCAATTTTTATTTTATGCTAAAAATAATATTTTTTCTCCTTAATTTACAATTAACGGTGCAGCTTTGGTCAGTATCAAAACTAAGGCAAGGGGCTCGACTTTTTAACCATGTTAATAATAAACAATAATGCTGACAAGGAGCTCTTGACCCTACTGTCTATACTCTAACAGAGGAACTTCAAGGACCAAAATTATGAAAATATGCAGATGAAACAAAAACAAAATTAAATGAAAAGTCAAGTGCCGACTGTTGACTGTGGCTGCAAATTATCAAGTCTTTAACTAGATTTTTGAAATAGAAAAGCTTCCTTTCTTCAACACACTTTTCATTCTGTATCTTGATCATCATCATCATCATCATCATAATTTCGGAGAAAGATGTCAAGTAATGCAGAGCATCGACCGTCAACCGTATTACACAAAACAATGGCCTTATAATACATCTTTACTTATCTGCATATGTACTCATATTTATGCACAAAATGAAGCCTTTCTCTTGCTTTCTCTTTGCCCCCAGTTTTTACCATCGCCATCTTCATCACCATCGCAATTTTTATGTTGTCGTTGCCATTGTCATCGTCATCGTCATCGTCATTGTCGCTCCTCACTGACGTTTCATCATGAGGGAGCTCCAGAAAAGAAAAAGAGGAACAAAGGCAAAAACTATACATACATACATAGGCACACAAATACGGCCGCAATAACTGAGTATAGACAAAGCGGAGAAAAGGAGAGAATTAGAGAGAAAATGAGAGAAAGGCAGAGAGAAAGGCAGAGAGAAAGAGAGAAAGTGCGAGGACAAAAAAGAAGAAGTAAAATTTAGTTTTCCTCTAGCCTACTTTCCAACTTTGTCTGAAAGTTTTCTTTATTTAATTTAAAGTGCATACATTCTCTCTCTCTCCCTCTCTCTCTCTTTCTCTCTCCTCGTCCTTTCTCTTGCTTTCTTTTTCTCTGTTCCTTTGGGTTCCCTCTTTCTCTCTTTCTCTCACTTTCTCTTTGTCTCTGTGAAAACATTTCTCTAGTTTTTTCCGCCATCTCCTCCGCCCTCTTCCCCCTTCCCTTTGCCGACCCTCCTCCCTCTTCCTTCATTTTGCCTCGTCGTCTCCTTATACGTACACAACTGTATTTGCCATCCTTCTCATCGTCATCTTCATCTTCAGAACTCCATCTTGCTCCCTCGTCTTCATCAAAGAAATAGAGTTTCACTTCTTCTTCTTTTCTTTCCACTTGTCCTCGTCCTCGTCTCCTTATTTGATTCGGCCTTCTCTTGCTGATGCTGATGCTCTTGTTGATATTGATGGTGAAGTTGAAACAAACGCGAGCGGAATGGAGCAAAAACACGAGAGAGGGACTTTCTCCACCAAGAGGATGGGAAAACGCCCGGGAAAAGCAGTATGTATGCATGTACGTCGTAAAGTGCGGCATAATAATAAAACCGGAAGAAAAAGAGCCTCGGCTCATTTCATTTTATCGACATAAACACCGACATAACATCACATAACATATTTTCACCATCCAAAGTTAAAACCTCAGCCATTGTTGTGCACTTTTTACTCATCACAAGAAGATACAAGTTTGCATCATCATATAATAAACATATACGATGTACGTGCATAATATTTTCCATATTATTCGTCTTCATCTTTTTCTTGTCTCGGCTTGTTTTCCTGCAGTTTCTGGAGAAAGTTTACAACTTTTCCCCTGCACTTTGGAACCAACCAACGACAAAGGACAGGCGAAGGAAGGAAAGGCGAAAAACAAGACGAAGACTGTCAATTCTTGTCCTGTCCCGTCGTTTCTTGTTTTTTCCATCAAAAAAGGATACAATGATGTGTTTTGGAGTGTGAAAATATGGGAAAATCAAGAGTAACAATATCGTACATAGTTTGACTAAATGACGGGCCTTAAACGATTCCGACGTTTTGGAACACTAAATAGATACAACACCATAAACTGGGTGATGATGTCATCTCGTGTCACATGTCAAGGCTCTTTTGTCTTTTTCCAGGACATTCGAGCATTTTTATGCTTTTATTTATTTTTTACCGGGCGATATTCAGAATTCAGGAAAAATACGGAAAAGAAACAGAAAAAGTAAAAAAAGTAGTCGAAATCCCGCCGCTTTTCCACTTGACGCTAACTGGGGCTGACGGGTGCCTGGAAATTAACTGAATATAAAATAAAAGCAAGTCGTAGGAGAAGCGGCTCACAAGACAAGACAAGTCAAGTCAAGTCGGTGTCGGTGTCGGTGTCGGTGCAAGAAGACAGCTGGAGAAAGTTGGAGAAAGCAAGAGAGCTTCATCTTCACTATGCACGCGCACCTTACGGAAAATAAAATAGATATAATACGGAGAATTAAAGTTAAATTTACGTGAATTCTATTCAAAGGCTAGCTTCAGTTTCTGTAGGTATTGTCGACAGACATTAAAATGAGTAGGAAATCCGTGGGCGCGATGTCACCACCACCTTTCTCTGTCTTTCTCAACATTAATTACATTATTAAACGGCGACAGTCGAGCGTCGGCGGCCTCTTCCTTTTTCTCACAAACGCCTTTTCAACTCGACTCTATGTATATAAACAGCTTTTATTCTTAGACTTGAACTGTATGCATAAATACACTGTCTGTTCACAATGCTTCATAACAGAATTTTATTTACCATTTGGCGAAAACAGTTGTCTGTATCTGTTTGATACCTCAAGGTACCGCTTCGTACATACTGCATAATTTTACATAATTTTTGGAAAAATTGGGCACCTTATTTAATTGTCCGTGACGACTTAATTTCCCAAAAACTTGCTTTTTTACAACTTGATTGCACACTGCACGGAAATTTAAATGTAATTTAAGAAAAAGTAAGAAGAGAGGAAATCCTGCACCTTTTTTCTGCTATACCCGTGGGATTGCTTTAAAAATCTGCAAAAACTTGGTATCACACATAGGTATAGAAAAAATGGGTGCTTTGCGACAAAAAGTCGCAGAATAGCTAAGATATTGTACAGTACATACATACCACACAAAAAATCGGGAGTAAAAGCGGAGGGTGACAAGAGAGTGGAGAAGAGGGAGGTGCGGAAACTGTAATGGTAATCTTAACGCGATCTCGTGAAATTTTATTATCCCTGTGACGATTAGATAAAAAGGCGGTGCCATTACATTACATGACATTAAATTTTGCAAATGCCAAGCCGACTCGCTCTTCCTTCCTCTTATTCCTCTTTCTTCGTCATTCTCCTAGCCTTGCAAGTGTGTAATGTAATGTAATGTGGTTGGTGTGGTGTGATGTGATGTGATTACATGTGGAGGAAGGTGTGTGAAATGCCCCATGTATCACCGCGAATTTCCCCCACATCTTTATAGCAATCTCTTAGTGGGTCATTCGAAGCCACCGCCATCCTCTCACTCTCACTCTACGTTTCTCTCTCTCTCCGTCTCTCTCCGTCTCCGTCTTCACAACTCATTCCTTGCGGCAAATCTAAATTCATTGGTTGATTTCACCATACGATTTTTCATTAATCAGCAGCTTGTCCTCCGTCTTTACTCCGTTACTTATTCTTATATGGTGTTCAAAGGCATGTTCAATGTTCAGCCTCATGTTCATATTTGCTACAAATGTCTCCGAGTCTCAGACTCTCCAGCCTGGAGTCTGGAGAACGGACAAGAGAGAGCGAGAAAGAAAAAGAAATGTAAATGATCTTATATGTGAGCATAGCTGAGAAATGTCTCCCGTTATACCGTGATATGACATCATAATCGTAATTTAGATGCATAATGTGTCATATAATGCAATGATGACAATGGAAAGTGCAGATTATAGATAAATACATGTATCGATTTCCAAACGGCAAATGATTTTACACAAGGATTTTAGCGATTTCTTCTGCTTTTCTTCCGAATTTCGGAATAGAGTGTTAAGAGGGAGTAAAGAATAAAAAACCAAACGGAGGGCTCATTTTGCTCATTTTCTAGGTTAATAGTTATGACGGTGATGGTGATGCTTGATGCTGCTGCTTGCTGCTACTCATGTTCCTCAAGCGGCTGTCATGGTTTTTCTCCCGCCTATATTCCTTTCTTTTTTCGCCCTTTATCTTTAATGACGATCCGAAATCTTGGAAATACTTTGGACTCCTCGTATGTACATATGGATAAATACTTGAGCTTGTTTTTGTCTGTGTGAAGAGGAGAGAAGAGTCAGTCAACTTCATTTTACGACCCCTTCATTTGTCGTAAAAAACTCAAATTACCCATTTTATCCCACTTTTAGATTGATATAATCCAGCTTTTACGTATACAGTATACCATATCTACACTTGCAGTACATACGTAAGAAATCGGAATTGACTATTGACTGCATGTATGTATGTGCTTTGATATTATCTCTTTTTTGATTGCCTTGTATTTCTATTGTGTACATCAGAATTTCGATTAGTTTTATCCTTCCTTAACCCTTTTCCTATATGTACGATGTACGTACATTATGTGTATGTATGTACTATTAATAATAATTTGCTAATAAATCTACATTTATACTTACATCTTACTTTTGACATACATATTTTGTTTACAGTAGATAGAAATCTATTGGCCAATATTTAGATTAAAATTTAATGCCACGCTAGAGTTTTAGAGCAAAGGAGCGTTTTAACGAAAAAAGCATGTAAAGTAGTGATTCCATCCATACCTGTCTGTCTCCCAGGTTGCGAACGCGACAGTGTAAATAGGCAATTTGTCCCACGGTGGTCGTCACGTCTCTCTTGGTGGAGTTTTCAAAGTAGGGATTGGCAAAGGGCTGCTGCCAGTAACCACCCGACACGTACTTGTTCCGACTCGAGTAAGTTCCTAAAACAAAATACAAACACGCATTTTTATGAAATTTTCATTTTTGCGTTTTTGAAATATCAATAAAGCATCAATAAATTCCAAGGGGCCAATCATTTAGTATTTTTTCAAATGCATTTTCCCTTAATAACTAAAGTTATCACCAGAAATCTTTGAACTAAAGATAATTTATAAAGCTGATTTCACCTTTACATCATGCAAATTAGATTCACGTGCACTTTGATTTTGTTGAAAATTCAATGGCAAATGGAACCCTTTAGATTTGATTGGGTTGTGATTGCATGCAGCTTTAGAAGTTCGGAAAGTTTTCGAAATATCATTGACGTTCAAATGTAACTAAATGACTATCGCTTACTAATCACCAATCACCGTCCCATCACTCCGTGTGCCGTCATATGGCTATACCATCAAAGTGTATATGATACCCACCCATAGTAAAACTTTTGTGGGATAAAAGAAGCCAGAGGGTCAGCTTGTGCTAATTAATGGAGGTAATAGGCTCAACTTGAAAGTGAGGCTAAAACGGAGGGCCGTCATGTGTTTCTCCAAAACTCAAGTCAAACACAATACATAGACACATTAACATGCGGAAAGCCTTCATAAAATGCAGAGGCATTCAAATTCCGGCGGTGAAGGAGGATCCAGATGAAGAGATGCGGATGAAGTATGGCATGGCCAGTCTCAAGTTTCAGTTTCCATGTACATTATACATACATAGGCAAATGAAAGAATCTGAATCAAAATCTCAACCCAAATTTCTGCTCCTCTTCCATAGACTTGAGATTTGAGACTTGAGACTTGACTTAACTTGAGAATTGCGGAATTGGCGGGGCTGCGGCCACGCTGATGAATTCAAAGTATGCATGTATGTATGTATGTATGTATAATGTATGTGTATGTGAAAGGGTACCCAATAAGAAGATGAAGAAGAATATTCGAGGACTATTCTTCATACTTAGGGACGAGCACCGACTTTATGCTTGCCTTGGACCCACAAAACTTTCCTCTGGTGATAAATTATGATGTACACGTTTCTTGGGCTGCTCCTCCTGCTCCAGCAAGATATTCCAAAACCAGTCCCACCTTTCCCCTCAAAAACGAAAACGAACAGAGGGAGAGAAAGAAGCTTCGGATTATACACACTGTACTTTACTTACATTTACATGCATCCCGCCCCATTCTTCCTTCCGTTCTTCCGTTCTCTCCCTATCCTCTCAACTCTTCTTCATACATACTCAAGAGTCTTCTGTACAGCCGGCGCTGGCTAATATTGAATTTGCATTTGGCTTTCCTCTGCCTTCTTAATCTGTCTTGGTTTTCTTCTTGTCCTTCGTCTACCTCTTCAACTTGATCTTCTTCTTCGTCTTCTTTTTCGTCTCCTTCTGCTCAGCTAAATATGTGGAGTCACCCGCATAATCACAGTCATCCAGCCTCAGCAGCATTGGCTTGATAAGAGGGATACAAGAGGACCGTGCTAAAGCTGAAGAGGACTGGCTTTAAGAAAATGGAGCCAACCCCTCAGTGTAACGTGTAGATATTTGAACAAGAATATGTACAATGTACATATACAAAGCTGGGAAAAAATTGGAGACTGGTTTGAATTTGAATAAAATTTGGGTCTCTGGACTTTGACCTATGAAGTGAGTGACAGTCGAGGAAAAATCCCCACTTTGATAGATAGATGCTCAAGTTTGTCAGACGCTAAATTTCCCGACAGTTTTTTATACACATTCTGTTTTTGATAATAAAAATACACTTAAAAATTGGAACTGTATCAAATACCAAAATCAAGACAAATTTCATAAATTTAGTACGGAATAATAAATTTTGATTCTTTAACGTCTACCCCTAATTTTTACGTCCACTTAACAAACTATGACTTCGTACTATATATGTACATATAAAGCTGTTAAATTTTGAAGGGTGCAATCAAATGTATGTTTTAATGGAGAAATTTTGGGTAGAAATGGCTAGAAAACGGATACGAATACTGCACAAAAGTAAGGCGTGAGCAGTGAGTCGATCGGGCCACTTTGTCACCAGAGTTTTTGCTGCCTTCCGGCAAAGTGAAATGATTTTATGAATGGCACAACGAACTGTCCGGATCCCAATCTCAATCCCCGTCCAAATCCGGATCCGAATCCAAATCTAGATCTAAATCTGAATCTCGCTCTTTATACATACAGACGACAGTATCTCAATGCCCAGAAAACCGCGATAGGGACAATTCTCACTTCCATTTCAATGTGCACATGTGTAATGACAGTGAAGCAAGGACGCACTTGTACGTAACGATTTTGCATGGCCGGAAGGTAGAAAGTGTTGGGATTGCTTGTAAAATGTAGATAAAGTGTGGCATACATACACACATACATGCATGTAAGGTGGCTAGTTGGCTGGCTAATGTGCGAAAATCTGAGCTCTTCCCCAGATTTATTTGGCACTGTGCTCAATTTGATCCGCGAGTGTAGTAAAAAGTCCTTTCCATCCTCTAACTATCTACCTCTTCTCCTTCTCCTCATCCTCGTCCTGGTCTCATCCCATGTCATGCGGTCTGGTCAAATTGATACGCATGCATGCTAATACGAATATCTGCAGTACTCCATCCATTCCAAAAGTGTGATGGCTTTTGCATAGCTATCAAACCCCTGGAAATTGCGTAAGTAGGCAGAGTCTGAGCGCAAATATATATATATA
>JAQIVE010007007.1:0-10898 GCA_034698285.1 Sminthurinus bimaculatus
TGACTAAAAACACTCGACAGCACAACTAATCCACCAACTTTCAAAAATTAGCTGTTAATTATATTAATGGGGGTTAAAAAAATAAATTGTTCCTCCATACATTTAAGGAAAATGTTCAATGCTCATCTTTGAAATCAGAAGGTATCAAATTACACACATTGATCTTAGGATTTGCTATGGTGCCATAAAGGATTCTCTTTGCGCTCCCATAAATATCCAAATGAACTGTGTGTTTGTGTTGTGTACGACTGTACGTGTGTGTACTACGCATATGACTGAAAAAGGAGTGTAAAAATAAATTCTTGACAACAAACAAGTGATATTGAAAGAAAAAACAACAAGCGGCTACCTATTTTTCATACCTTAAAGATCATGATAATATACGTACATTATGCATGCATATTACGTACTATAGCTGTAACTTATTAATGTTCACTACTTGAAACTTTTTTCAAAGACTCCAGATTTCATTCGAACATTAAAATATTCGCATGTGCCTTACTTGCTCATACATCCATACGTACAATGTACAATGTACATGGAAGTATGAGTTAATTTTGTTGTCTTTAATTTAGAAAGCTGTCAAAGCTCTACGTGGATAGGGAAAGGTAAGTATCCATCTGCAGATAAATTAGTGGCAAGTCAGACAGCTTAATTTTTGGTTATGGGATATATTGATGTGGTGACATATTGGTAAACAGCGTGGCGACCATGACTCTTTGGAGACAGGAGACAATAAATGACAATCTCAGGGAGAACCTTTGGTTTGGCAAAATTTAGCCGACTCCTCTCCAAAAGTACTAAAAAACATGAGAGTATACATACAAAATAATAGCTGGGCCCCTAAAAACTACCACATGCACAAACACGGTTTACTCTCATCTAAAAATTGCAAAAATTTACCCTTACAAACGTTACATTTGTTGGACAACTTATTGAGAACGACGACGACTATATACAGTTTTAAGTACAATGTCGAAAAGTTGAAGAGGGCGAATGTATTTATTATTATTATCATTCCTCTTTATTTGCCCAAGTGAGAGTGGAAATGGGAAAAAGAGTTTTAAGGAAAAAACATAAACACGTAAATATAAATGATGAGTATATTTTACATGTATGTACTTATGTGTATAGTGTGTACGTGTTATACTCGTTATACAGTATAAATAGTAAACTTTGTAGCTATGTACATACATAATAAGTATGAAGGAATACATCACAGAGGATAAAGTTGGAGATACAAAATATCGAATGGCGAATTTACACAGTTGACATTTTGATGCTTTCCTCGTATATGTACGTGTCACATAAAGCATGTGCATCTGTGTATTTCCCTGCTAGCATTCGAGTACATTTCATCTTGTCTCGTTTCTTCAATATAAATAAGTTGTTTTTCTTCGTCCCTCTTCTTCTATTTCTTCGTCGCTTCTTTTCTTCTTCTACTGCTTCTTCTTCTTCCCATAGATCCTCCTTCTCTTTTGCCGCCGCGATGGCGGCATGGAACTTTGAAGGACGTATTTTCCTATTTATAATAAATTGACACGAGCAATTACATTTGGATTTACGTGACACACAAAAGTAGAAGCATAAGTACACATACACATATACACACGCGGCTTCGACGTCTTCTTCTTCTTTTTTTTCTTCTTCCATCTCTACTGCGTCTTTTACGCTTTCGTCTTTCTTTCTCTCACCACGAAAGGGTAAAGTTATAATATATTTTATGTCTATTTATCTCCTTCCTTTTTTCTATCATTATCATCTATCGTCATCATTTCACATCTTTGAAGCCCGCCTTGCCTTGCCTTGCCTTGCTCAATCCCTTCGTACGTTGGGAAGATCGCCACGTACATTGTGAATATTTACATCCGCAATGCTTAACGTTTTTAGAGTTGAAGACGCTAAAATTTACAAAATAAAAACTCCAGACCATGCAAAATAGCAGCAACAGATGCACACGTTCCGTATTCTTATACGCGCTCTTTCTCTTCTTATCCTTTTAGGTTGTTTTAACCTGTCTATAATATATTATGCTGAAATAGCTCATATCGTACAAAATGTGTGAAACACAATATTAATGTTATTTGATTATGCTTTTGTTTATGCTTCTATTTTACTGTGTATTTATTATTCCTCTTACATTTTATGCTCTCCTTTTTTCAATTTGTGAAGAAACCGCAGCTGTGCGGCTGTATACTGTATGTATAATGTATATATGCATCTGACATTGAAAAATCAGTAAGTTTTTATTTTTGCACAAACTCCAGCCTCCATTTAATCCTTTACTATTGTACATATTATGTATAACGGTGGAATTATAATCTCATCTTTTTTGTCCATGTTATTTTTGTTCTATTGGAAAACAATTGCCTTGTTTGGTTGAATAGTTTCCTTTAGTTATTCAAAATGTTACCTTCCCTAATTGATGAGGTCCTTTTAGTTTTTGCATATTGTATTGTATGAACCTTGTGTGCACATTTCTGCATACTTACATAGTACATGCAAATATAAAGTTTATAAATCATTTCAGATCAGTTGAGATAACATGCTTTTGTTACATCTCCAATCTTTGGCTAGATGGTTATTTATGCTCTGAGTTTATTTTTGTTTGGATGGATTGCTGTGGATTAAATAATTTGATTTGGACAGTATGTATGACCATCTTTGATAATCGGAAAGTACATATGCATACAATATTTTATGTATTTTAGCATGTGAAAAATTGGTACATAAGTCGGTGCATAAATAAACTATGCACGTAATATCTTTATTCCTTTTAAGTGCAGTGATTCACACCTTTGGCGTCATAAATATTACAGAAACTTGTATTATACACATTATGTACCGGTAATTTTTCCATGTGTAGGTATACAAAGGCAGCCTCTCCGCCACATATCTTGTCAATTTGTCTATCTTTTTTCCACTGTCCCTCTATTTACTAAATTAATATTTAGTATGTAAGTATGTATGCAGACTTGTATGCATTCGCCATCATCACAACACAATTCAGTATTATGGAAACCCTTTATGTTATACACATCGTTTTTGGTCGTGTTTTGTTGTTTCCTTCTACATTTGACAGTTGATTTTTTTAAACAATGTCTGTCTATTTGTATACATATAGATGAGGATCAAGTTTCCTCAGGATGAACTCACTTGATGCTCGAATGCTAGAATGCAATGAAAAGAGACGGGAACTATGCACATTGTCTATGCACATACCCTTAGAAAGCAATTTGGTCAGAAAATCTCATGAAATTTCGACTTGATTTTGGTCCAAGTACTTACCAATTTTGATCATTTTTTAATAAAGTTTTGATGACATATCATGAAAATCTCACCAAAAATTGTCAATCTTGTCAAATCTCATCAAATTTTCATGAGACTTGGTAAGAAGTTTTTCTAAGGGTACTTTCAAAAATTCAAAATGTTTTATTTATTTTACGCGGTCAAAATAAATGGATTATTGTTGCACCAATGTACTATTGTACTATTGAAAATTTTGTAGATTTCGAATTTACAAAACGGGGGAAATTTGGAAAAGAGATCCGGACCCAGAATCTTTGGGAGAAGACGGGCAATGGACCAAAGTGACGGGGCTATTTTGCATCGACGGCCTTCTCACCGACGACTCCTACTTCAACCCTCAAAATCAAGAGTTCAACTCCTCAAATTTTATTTTGGTTCAGTGCATCTCCGGAAAAGCTCCGGCTTGGCGCTTGGTCAGTTCAATCAATTTTAAAAACTTGCTTCATGATTTTTAAAATTCTAGATTTTGGACTTTGACCTTGTCAAACTAATCGATCAGTATCAAATTTTGGTTTGACTCCAGGTGGCGTTAAAAATTCTCCTGATTTTATACGTTCTGGCCTTGATTGTTGTACTTGTTAGTTTCCCCATTTTGTTGGTGAAAATGTATCCTTTGAACTTTGTGCCCGGGCATAATTTCCAGGTCTCCAGGTTGCGGTCACTTTTAACCTTGGCCCTGTTCCTGACCTTTCTGGCCCAATTATTATTTCTCCTACCAAAGGGCGTTTTTTCCATGGTCACTCTCTTTTCTCCGTCGGCGATGGGCGGTTCTCGCATTCGCTGCGTTATCCTTGGCTCTGGACTCCATTTTTTCAATATGGCCGGCCTGACCATTTTCGCCATGATGAGTTACAAAGCGAATAGAGCTTCCGGATCCGAATCGGCGGGTAACTTAAAAGCCAAATCAAGATCTTGGATTTACGTAGCCCTTGGACTGGGCATCCCAACAACCACTTTGCTCATGAATGTGACCCTTGGGTTAGTAAATTTGAAAATTGTTAGCAATATTTTGGTCGAAAATTTTATCAATTTCGATCGATTTTCCATGAGATTTTGTCATATTTAATTTCATCATCGTGTTTTTGTAATCAGATCGAGAAGCAGATTTCCTTGTTTGCCACGCCAAGGTCAACATCTTTTGGTGACAGTTGTAGCCCACCTTCCAAATTTGGTGGTGCTCCTTGTAAATGTTGGTTTGGCCTGGCCCTTGTTGAAGAAAATGTGCAGCCGGCTTACGCTTAAAATCAAATACAAAGTTAAAAGAGGTGGCAAATACCCCGTTGAGAGGGGCCAACAGGCGATGGAAATGGAGAAGAGTCATTTAATGCCATCAAATATCAAAATGTCACATCTACTGTTTATCATGGTATTTTCCTGGTCTTTTGAACTGATCGCCCTTCTTGCCCTCTTTCCCGGTCCTGGAATGCCAGCACTGTTCGCAATTCTAAAATTTGAAAGTATCTTCAAACTGCTTCAGATGTACGAAATTTTGGGGATTTTGGTTTTGGCTCGTCATCAAGCATCGCGAACGAGATGTTGACTGCTGTCAAAAATTTTTGGCGCTTGTAGATGAAAGTCCAAAGTTTTTACCGGGATATCAACCAGACTCCATGTGAATTCCCGTCGGCCATCGGGGTTTAGCAAGGTCAAATATTGAGCCACTTGGCAAAGACCTTAAAATTTGAATATTTGGGCCAAACTAATTTTCTAAAAAAAAACTTAAACATTTTTTTATGGGATACATACGTGTAACGTTGTTTTTCGAAATTCAGCGTTATCTGCGAATATTTTTCGTAAAATTCACGTGCCATGTTTTTCCACATTATGATATCGCAAAATTCGAAAATTCCGCCTCCCATTTTTTTAAAAAAAAACTTACTACAAACCACCATGGAAACCAAAATTATTTTGGCGGGATTGCTCAAAATTTAGGCGGGATAATTTTTCAAAAATCGATTTTTAAAGAAATGCAAAAAATTGTCGCGTCTAAATATTTTGGCGGGATTCCCCGCTGAAATATTTTTAGTCTGCATTTTAAAAACATGAATAATTGAGGATTAACTTTTTGTAGACGAGATGCCCATAAACACTGTAAATAAATGCTTTACATAATCCTATAATACTGAAATTTGATTAAAATGATCATCTGTTTATTCTTTTTATTGAGTTCTTATAGTTGATTCCATGTTTATTTTCCCATGCAAACATTCCAAATATGTACACTACAAATACATGATCTGACCAAATCAGTCCAATAAAAATAAAAATACATACATAAATTCATATTTTCTAACCATATAATATACACTATAATTATAAAAAATTGTAAGAATTATTTATAGTTATTTATAATTGAGCAATATTATTTTAATTAACATTATTTCCCCCAATAGCTTCATACTCAAATTCCCGGGGCAGGCAACGTAGAAAAAGAGGGAGGCTGGTACTTCAAAAAGGGACAAATCCACTTGTGTTTCAATTCACTCCAGTCTGCCGTCTGACACTCTTTGCCACAGTAGTAAATTATTTTACATCTGGAACAGCGTTGAAGCGTCCCTCCAATTTCTCCACAGAATCCGCATTTCCTCTTCAAATCGTCTGGTTCTTCCTTTCCTTGAGGTTGTTGTTGCTGGTTGAATGTTGATGGAAGGTGATGAACTTGTACGTCCGCATCGCCCACAATGAGACTCTGCCGGCCGTCCGCTTCTATCCGAAGGATTGGTCGATGAATAATAATTCGAGCTCCCATAATGAACTCTCCAATTCGTTGGACATCCTTGTCATCTCGAAGTTGAATGGTGAGTTGGAGGTTGTAAATTGCGCCACTTTCATCCTGGACCACGGTAAACGCATCGATTTTATCCACATCCAACCGCCCTTTCATATGTTTGCACACAGATTGCTGGAACCGAGCGTATACGATGGGCTCGATTACCTCATAGTAGCCCATGATTTGGGAGCTAATGGTTACATGTGCCTCGATACATGGACTCCCGGGTTTTTCCAACAAATCGTCCAATTTGTGGGGATCAATTAATGGCGATGGTGATGATCCCACGGGGAGATCACTGTGAGCTGCCTTGAAGAACCTCCGGAATTGAGTAATGATCATGATGCGCCATTTCTCTCTTAATTTTAAAGCGAGTGACGAAGCGGGGAATTTAAAATAGGGGTCCACAACTCTTCCAAAACATAAACTCTCCGATTTTTCTCCCACACAGTCCAAGGTCAGGTTTGGAGCTGGAACTTTTTTGATCAGATTCTTCAATTCCTTTATCTGTTGTTGAAGTTGCATTTTCACCGAGGATTTGTCCGGGCAATGAAGTTCCTTCCACGGAAACTCCTGCTCGGCCGCTTCTCCTTGATTGAACAGGGGCAGGATCTTTTCCAAGATATCCTTGGCAATCGTACTTTTGACCTGACCTTTGACCTTCATTTTTTCCAGATAAAGGGTACAGAGACCAAGTTGATAGTGAGCATCTGCCCGTCGCGGTTCATCCTTTGGACAGATTTGCAGGAATTTTTGAAAGATGGTCTTCGCCTCCTTGATTTTCTTGCGATTAGTTGAATTGATCCCGTGGGTCACCGCCGCGGATTTACAACAGAGGGCTTGGACAAAGAGAAGGTCACAATTAAGTTTGACAATGCCAGGCCGGAGAAAAGGGGCCCCTAAATGTTTCAGAGCTTCTTCCATATATCCAGTCGCTTCCTCAAATTTTCCAAGAGTTCCCAGAACAGCCGCCCCCGAGATGGCGAACAAAGATTCGAAAAAAGGCGCCCCCCTTTCCCAGCTTATTTCTTTAATAACTTTTAAACCTCCCTCCCAACGAACGCCGGGATCTTTAAGGACTTGAAAGTAGGTATAAAGGAGAACCCAGTTAAATTTATCTGCCTTTGAAAAAGACTCAAATCTTCGAGCCAGGAGAGAGTCAATCAGGAATTGTGACATGTGATCCCGAAAATAAACTGCTCCGACTAATTGTATGCTATCTGCAAAAGATTCCAAGATGACGGTCAGTAGTTGAGTTTCTCTTTCCAGGGTCGCAGGATCAAGGTCTGGTATCACTTGAAGGTCCGGTGGATAGTCCATCTTAATTCCTGGCTCCCTGGCTTTGATCACGGTTTCTACGTACAATTTGTTCAACTCTTTAAATGCAGCCAGTCCTTGTCTACAAGCGTTGGATGCTGCCACCAATCTGCCGGTGAAGGTGAATTGTTCTCTCCAGTTGGGGGTGGCTTCGAGTTTTTGCTGGAATCCCGGGGTTTGGACCAACTCCAGGAGATGAATCGTGCGCAGGGTATGATCGACAAAGGCGGGGATGTTCCAAGACACTCCTTCCGGTTCCCGCTCCTTTTCCTCAGTTTTCGTGAGCCCAAATCCGAGTCTAGTTTCCCCTTCTTTTTTTGTCTTGGCTTCTTGAGCTAGATCCTCAAGTACGGTAGCAAGCACAGTTTGAAAATGCTGCTTTCTGCTCAATACAGCGGACATCATGGTGGGGGTGCCAACAAGGAAGTTGAAGTAGACGGCGTCTGAGTAATTGTCCAGGGAAAAGCCGATCGAAGTCCAGGTTACAGGAGGTGACTGGAGAGGATGCAAGGCTGCAGAAGTTTGAGCCAGAGTGTCTCCTAAACGTAAAAATTAAACAACAGTTGCAATGTTTCATCAAAATCATACCAAATATTTACCATACACATATTATTTCAACAAATTACATTGATTGATAAAGATCTCATCAAAATATCAAGTCATGCATCATCAGAATATATAAAATATCGAGAAAAGTTTTAATCCCATAGGATATAATTAAAAAAGTACAACTTAATTGCCTATGATAATTTTTTGAGTGCATACCGTAAGCTGCGGCGTGTTTCCAACAGAAAAAGGCCATATCCGTGTCCTTGGCCACTCCGAGGAGTCCTTGAGAGTAAATATTCCCGAGTTTCCGGCTTGCCTTCCCGTAGTTACCCAAGCTTGCCATTTCGTACCAATGAAGAGCCCTCTTCTCATCTTTGCCTACGCCAAGTCCAAATTCATAACAGAGACCCAGTCGATATTGGGCTTCGAGGATTCCATCCTTTATCCAATCAGGGGTGGTATCATTTATTGAAAATTGTGCCGCCATTTCGAAAAGACGAACTGCACCGGTGAAGTCCTTTTGAACTCCATTCCCTTCTTGGAGAAGGATACCCAAGTTATAAAAGCCGGAAGGAAGACCACCATTAGCTGCCCCCTCGTATAAATCTACAAGATCATCAAATAATTGTTGGGAGACCTTCTGTTCCGTCGGCGATTCTTGATTTTCCTCTTCATCCCAAGTAGAGCCCATCGCCAAAAAATGGGCCTTGAGCAATTGAGCAAAGAGTTGCTCTTTAGAACCCTCCTTTTCCTTCTCCAAGGCAATTCTCCACTTTTGCGGGTCCCGTCTCACCACAAGACCTGCCATCGTCTGATTCTTTTTTCCGGGAATCCAGGGAAACTCTTCCACCTCAATCTGATTCAATACCTCAAGTTGACACACATTTCGATCAAACTCCAAATGAGCGTCATCCACATCACTTTGATCCAATGCTAGGTCAAAGAAAGTCAGCGCAAAAACCCAGTCTCCTTTTAACTGATGAAATTGGGCCAGGCGATAATATGTTTTGGAAGAACTTTGGTCAGGTGAGAGTCGAAGAGCCGATTCGGCATCGGCTATCCCAGCAGTGAGATGAAATTCTTTGAGCTCTTCTGTCAGCTTCTCTGGCCATTTCCGATTATTCATTTCCAAAAGTTTCTCATCAACAAATTTACATTCTCTCTGAGTTGCTGCACTGTGACTTTTACTTGGGATTTTTCCGTTTCCATTTTTTGACTCGGATTTTAACTCTCCCAACTCGGAAAAATTTAAATTGAAAGGGAGTTTGGACATCTGGAGAATTATTTTTAGGTGAACCCACGACCGATTCATGTAGGTTTTTTTCCGTAGATCATCAGAAATATCCGGAATGTCCAGTGCCTGAGTGTAGAATTCTAGGGCTTTGTCCCAATCCCCAGTTCTGCTTGCTAAATCTCCTCTTTTAATTAAGGAGCTGGCTCTCGTCTCATTTTTCTTATTGGCTATCTTCGGATAGGCAGTTTTATTTGTGAGTTGACTTTTGATCTCATCTTTTTGATTCGTAACTTCATTCTGGATTTGAGTTTGTCTTTCTAATTTTAGCTTTTTGATTCTGGCTCGTAATTCTTCAATCGTTTTTCTTTCCTCCTCAATTTTTTCTTTACCTTCATCCTTTTGACCATCACCGCTGTCATTTGGTAGTTGACTTTGACCTTGACTTTGTTGCTCTGGAACTGCAGGGTTGAATGCGAACTGAGTCATTTGTCGAATCTCTTTAATTTCCTTAGTCTTGGCTCCTAAACCTTTGAGAGCTTCTACAGCCTCCGACCATGTGTCGTCAAACTCCCCTTGTGGCAAGGTCTCATGGGGCATGTGAGCGATGGAGTGACGAATGTTGGCCAATTTACGGATCTTGGACATTTGATTCCCCCATTTGGGATCCCAGTTGACCGGTGTCCGTTGACTATTTGGACCTTTCTTGCAACAACTGTTACTGCTGCTTTCCTCGTTGTCGTTGAGAGCCGCCGTCAACATTTGGGTAATCACCGACTATACGGATAACGAAAATTAACATATTATCAACTGTTTTTACAGTGTTTCATTTATTTGGCGATTTTACAAATTTTTGTGCCTACTTGGGAATGGCCTAAACTTGACAGGGCTAATTTAGATCAAAAGTGGGATAGTGGTAAGGTTACTGTTGGCTTGGATATAGTTATAAGGAAGTTAAGTTCCATACATCCGGATGTATGGAACTTAACTTCCTTATATTTTCGATTACCATGGATATATACTAGGATGCATCCTAGTATATATCCATGGGAATCGAAATATCTTTGTATATTTTTTACTAGTAGCCTGCTATTATTATTATTTAACCAAAATTGTAAAAAGTGTAATAATCTTTTTAAAGTGTACGTGGGGTAACTCCAATCTATATTCTACTGTTCCCAAACCTTGCACTATAAATAAAGGTGAAATCAAAATGAAATTTTTGTTTTTCGGTTTTGATTAGAATGGTCAAAGGAACTTAACCAACACAAGAGATATTTTCAAAAACACTTTACGATTTGAAAATCGATTCAAAAGGTGTCAAAATTAAACATCTTTGCGAAACAGTATTTTTAAATTTCATATCCGTCACAACTTTGAAATAACATAAAATTCAAAATGTAAAAAAAAACATGGATCATATCAATTTTAGGTCAATCCCAAGTAAGAACCTAAAATCCTCTTTGTACAAATTATGAGAATAAAAAATAAATAAATGATACCTGAAGGCAGTTAAGATCCCAGTTATGAATATTTCCCCCTGTCATCATCTCTTGCTGTTTTCGTTGAGCATTTAAAAAAGCTTCTTTGCCCCATTTACTTTGGCAGAATTTTTTTCCAGAACTGGGTCCATCCATCCATTCTTGTCCATTATTTAACTTTGTATAGATTTCCCTGAATTTCCGACGCAGGACCGTCGTGCCCAGACGACGAAGAAGAAGA
>JAQIVE010007008.1:0-10897 GCA_034698285.1 Sminthurinus bimaculatus
CCATCGTCGATCCTCCTCACATTATCATTTCCTCTTAATTATGGGCTATTAATTTTCATTTGCTGCACAAGAAGAATAATATTTCCAAGGAATGAAATAAAATCAAACAAAATGATATTTGCTCAAAAACTCGGCAGATATTCTACGTACAATACTGGGAATAAAAGTATTGTAAAAAAGAATATTTTTTTAAGGTAAACAACAGAAAAGTGCATGCACGGGCCAACAAACTTAAGATGTTTTACAAACGAGTCACTGTTATTGCCATTGTTATGACCACTAAGAGGAATTTGTGTCCTCATGTGTATTGCATATTGTATGTGTACATTTACAGGACTTTTCAATTTTATGCAATTCTATCCAACAAAGTAGACTTATTCACTCCTTGATTTTCTTTCTTTCAGTCTTTGCTTTAGCAGCAAAACTATGTATATCGAGACAAAGTCTAAAAGGTTGATTTTAATGTGGTACATACATAGTGAACAGTATAAATCAGCGATTTAGATTCTGCGAAAGCCAAATGAAGGAGAAACCATAAAATGATTCCTAATTTTCCTGATGAACCTGTCCATAATATTCTATCAAATCTTATACTATAACAATATTACCAGGTGTCTATAAGGTTTGTGAGTAACTGCCTATAGATACTTTATGCCAGCTCCAAAATTACTGCATCTGTACAATTTCGTATTATTGTATTACAGAATAATATCGATACTTTAGGTAACCAAACCAAGCATGTTCATCAAGATGGAGGCGAGCTAACGGACTTCCTTCAACACATAGTTAACTAACTATAGGAAATAATATGCATTTCCGTGCGTACTTTTCTACTTTCCGGCAAAATCCTAACATGAGCGTGTATTGGCAATGAGAGAATCTTGAAAATTATTTCCTTTTGCTAACTTAAGTAAGTATTACATATGTGTACAATTACTTTCTAAAGATAAAGATTAAAACTGAATAGTGTCATGTGTCATGGCTTCAGATGTGATTTATTGGTAACTGCGACTATTTATATGAACATGTACATGTACATAAATGGCGAGCGATGAGAGTGAATATTATTTCATAACAGCAGTCAAGTGAAAAGGAATAAGGAATTGGATACATTGCAAGAATTCTCTCACCATCTCCTGAATCCTGAAACTGAAAAAGTGAAGGTTTTTTCTTCATCATTTCTCTCCGCATAGGTACTGCTTAAATATATTCAGTATTGGGAAATATAGTGGAAAAAGGTGATATATGACGGATGTATGCATAATGCATACAGTAAGAATGATGATAATAACAATATTAAAATTCACTGTACGAGATGACAATGTGAGATTGTTGTGTGAAAGTTGAAATATGATTGAGAAAATTGTAAAATCCTAACGACGCGCTACTGTTACTCGGTAATACTTAATACTTATCTGTCTCTTAGCTATTGTCTCACTCTCCACTTATGCAAATGTCAAGTATGGACCAGCATCTTCTGATAAAGAGCAACCACAGAACAAAGTCCTCTGCTATGTACTTTTACTACTTACTTATGTACAACTACTTCTTTATTCACATTTTGCTCCTGCTACTGTTGAAAAGGTTGTAAACCTTTAGTGAATTCACAATGTGAACGTGAGAAACTCACGCATCACTTTGGTCTGCTTTGAATTCGAATTCAGATTCAGATTCAAATTCAAATGGCATCTCATTTCGACTCATTCTCAGCTCTCAGCCTTCAACAACATCATCCAAGTCCAATGTCGACAGTATGTAGATTGTACATAATATCAGTACACACGCACATTTACTGTACGCTTTATTAGTTTCCATTTTTGGCATTTTTATCCTCCAAAAATATGCTCCTACCATTCCATGTATCAAAATCAGATAATTCACCCAAACCATTTGAGATTGATAGAGCAAACTAGCTTGTAATTTGTGATAAGATATTACCCATGTTACATTTTTAGATTCAATTCCATTCAATACATTCAATTTAGTTTTGATAATAATACAGTTTTTTATTTCCAAGATGCTAAAACATTATACGGCGAACTGCACAAAGGGGTGAAAATAAAAGCAAGCAAGAGTTTATTTCAGCAGCAATTTAAAAGGTAAAAAATACTTAATATGAAGGGAGTTGAATTAAAATGAGAGCGTTCGAGGGCATAGATGAGTACCCATGCATATCCAGCAGCAGTGAACATTATGTTCCAGAATTAGTTATTTTCGTATTCCATTACAATTCACAATCATGTTTATGTAGAATGTGTAGATAATAATCATGGTTAATATGCAAAATGGTTTTCCATGAGTCTCCAGCCTATTTCTGAAGTGTCTGCCAGCAAAAAGATGTACATTGTACATACATATGCATTTAAATCTATAATTTTGTAGAACGAAGCAATTACATAAGAAGTTGCGTCGAAAATAAGGCCAAATTTATGTGTATCGCATCTTTGCGAATTATAATTCAGATAAAAATGTGTGTGCGACCATAATTATTTTTGTCCTTCATAAACTCAATTTAAATAAAGCAAATTAACATGCGTATTCGTCTGGAGATGTTTAATTGAGATGGAGATCAACATGGAGAAGTCAAGGAGATACTGAGTAGTATAATGACAGGGTGTAAGACCACAGACCGCCTGGGAGAGATGGCCTTCACCTTTGACATTTCTTATGCATGTAATTTCCTGCCATGCAAAATGTGAGAGGAGAGACATACAGGAAAAATGTAATTTTGATTAGAAATGACAAATTAAAATGTACACATTTGAATAGGTAAAGTTGATCATTTGTCTTTATTACAAACACCTTTATAATTTGCAGACGCATGAAATTGGCGGCGACTGAATGTATATGTATACTCAATTTAATAATACAGTAAATGATATTACATAATGGTAAACTTATAATAATATCTAGAATAGTAAACAGAGTTTTACATAATAATATTATGGTAGATTAAATACATTACATTTATGCGTAACAAAAGCAAAAGTTTTTTACATACTCAAAACTCACCTCAAGGAGGAGAGTATAATATGGGTAAGTAGAAAACTTCCATTTTATTACATTATCACAAATGCTGCTTTGGTCAGCATCGAGCACCTTTTACTCCTTGTGAAATTACTTGTGAGCCAAACTATCATTTCATTCATTCATTCATTGTCATCACATCACATCGAGTGTACGCACTAGATGTGATTGCAGCAGTAGGGCCAACTCGGCTGAAGGCGTTGTAATTTTTTCAAAGACAAACATTTCATTTTCGATACAAAGTACATATAATGGCAAGTTCAAAATAAAAATCTGCTGCCTTTTCACCCCGACAACGCACTTTTGGCCCCACAGACCTTATTTTATTGTGTCTTTATTTGATTGCCGTTTTTCCTCTCCGACGCGGACCGTCTAGCTTAAAAAACCATTTAGGTAGGTACGTGATGACGACTTTCTTACTTTAAGTTTACAATTGCGGGTTGGTTGCCAGTCGACGCAAAAAAACTAAATGGATTTTAGATTTGATATGATTCCATTATGGACGGATAATATGGAAGCGAGAGAGTCACCTTTACCTCATAACCTATCTTATCCGTTCGCAGACTGAACGATGAGCAAAAGAATCATTTGGCCCAAAAAGTATCATCACGAGTAAAAATTAATACTACAATATATTTTGTTGACTCTTTCGAGTAAACTGAGATTAATAAATACTTAAAAATATCCATGATTACTTACCCATTATAAAAATACTGTTTTTCATCGTAAATATCATATTATGTAGCAGTAACAACTCTGATATGTCAAACAAAAAATAAATTAATAAGACATATTCTTCTCACTAATTTGTACAACAATGATAATAAATAACATCAAAATAAATAAATAAATAATAAAACGACCTTATCGCTAAAATCCAAAGAGATAAATAATACCTAACCATCTAACAATAACACCAACAACAATAAATAGATAACCAACCCCCCAATAACACAATACAAATAAATACTAATTATACATAAATATAAGTTAACTAAAGAGTATCTGAGAATATAATAAAATATCTATACCACTTGTTCGAAAACAAATTTTACTCCCTGTAGTAAATTGGTCAATTAGTGTCCGGAAAGTAAAAGGTTCGTTTCAAAAACGAAACTTTACATTCTGGCTCCGCGATAGTATGTATTTATACATAATACAATATGATGTACTCGATATGGATTAGTTTGGACTACATTAATTGGTTTCAAGTAAGCCGTCGTCAGTACTGCTTGAAATATTGCACGACGAAAATACAAGAAAAAACCACTCTTTTTCATATACTCATTTTAAACCTACATATCAGGTTTAAATTATATATTTTGGGGACGGTGGAAATAACTTTGGCATGATAAAAGGAAAATCAATAAATTAATAAAATTATTTGTGGAACTTTTGTATGTCGTATCTGTAGTAATGAAAGGACGATTTTGCTCCATTAGGATTACCAATGTTGGCTAAACCTGTAGTAGGGACTGGGACTGTGTTGAAAGGTGTGTTTCATCTGCAGTTTTTTCAGTTCAGACCTTTTGAGAGCAAACCAAAGGGTCACACTGGCCGATATGATGAGGACAATGCCGAGGATGACCAGAGCGAGAATGACGGTGCCCGGAGAGACACAAACGTTGTTGCCAGTTGGAGACGGCAGTTGACCGTTACTCGTCGGCCACATCGACTGTCCATTATTATTATTCGGACTGGCTGAGGTGTAGAAAAGCTGCTGGGAGTCACTGAACTGCCGACTGCTTGAACCTCCAATGTCCGAGGAGGAGGAAGATGATGACGATGAGGATGACGAGGACGTCGGGATGGCCTGCTGATGATGCCTTTCAAAGTGATGTCCACCTGCAACAAGTTCAACAAAAATTCTTTAGAATTGTAAAGGCACTCTTAAATATATACATACACATACATTTTATTCAATCATCGCATGCATTTATCGTTTATATACGTAGAACCTCATCAACTTGACGATGCACATTTCATTTCATTATTAATCATAATAATTGAGTTATTAAACTCTTTGCCCACAACTGGGTGATGTGACTGCGTATCGCATACATACAGAGGTATCTATAAATGTTGAGCGACCAAACCAATCAGTCGACAACAATTCGTACCAAATATGCACAAAAATATTAAATAACGTTTCCGTCATGCCGTGCAGACGGAACAAAAGAAGAACAACTACACCACAACAATGACAATTGACACATCAAACGCTTCACGCTGCAACTCTACACAACCCATGTATTTATAATGTATATGTATGGATGTGTTTGTCTGTATTACATAGAATAAAAGAGAAGAGATCAACATAGCTGTGCAAAATAACTCTTTTCTCATACATACATATAGAATGCTTTTTGTTCGTAGACACATCGCGATCAAGATATGTAAGATCCCTTCTATAGACATCGTCAGACTATCTTCTATAGACAGGGACCGAATTTAATATCCAACGGGAAGGGCTACAATAATCAACTTTTAGAGTTTAAATCAAAACAAGTCTCCTATTTAGGTATGCAGGTACTCAAGTCTCAACTTACTTTAAGTGTATACACGGATATCCTTGCTATTCAGTAGATTATTTTCTCTAAAAATCATATAAATGTATATCATTGGAACATGTATGCGCACAACTTGCTCATATACATCGAATCCTATCCTACAAAATGGCTGCTGCAACACTGTAAGCTACCCGATTTTACATTGTGTAGCATGAATCTGCTAAAAAAATAAAGGACTTGAAAAAACACGATGACGTTTGAAGATAGAGCTGCAATTTATATCATTTTGAGAGACAAGTCCGTTTAAAACAATAAAATACATAATAACATGATTATCTCAGGCGGCACACAGGCTGCAGTCTGTAACCGAAGAGACAAGGTAGGGAATTTGAATTTTGGTTTGTGTGACTGTAGTGCAAAAGTGACAAAAAGAGAAGAGGGTGGATTATTAGATGAATATGTAATATGAATATTGTGTAACGTTATGCACGTTGTGGCGTGGGGTGGAGGGCCAAAAACATGACGACATCAGAGGAAAAACAATGTGTACTGATATGACAGCAACTCGGAAGAAGATAAAGAACGTTTTGCGGAACAAGACGACGGGATAGGCAGTCAAAATTTAGAGGAAGTCCACACACACACACACACACACACACTTACAAGTTCTAATTGAATTCGATTGTTTCAACTCTAAGAATATTCTCTCTCCATGTACTTATGCATGTGATATTTAGGTAGTTTTTCTACAGAAATAGAAAACGTTCCGAGGAATCAGCAGGACTGGTATAGTGCGATGGCAATGATGATGGTGGTGGTGATATACGATATACGATATACATACATAGTGTGATGTGTCGAGGGATAGGTTAAGTAATAATCCATTTCAGTTGCAAGTATAGATACACTTACAAACGGTATCATCTCAATACGGAAGCGCAACCCAAGAAACAAAATGTTCAGACCAATCCAATATTCAGTACGGAATCTCGTAAAAGTGTACAAAGTATATAGACGTGGGAGAAAGAGAGAGAGAGAGGATCAAAGCATGAAGTTAACAGGGTGACAAAATGTATTCCCAGTGATCCCACAAAATTCCCTTGGTGCATTTCTCAACTCGTCTGATGCTTTCTTTTTTGTGTTTTTGTTTTACTTTGACAGTGACATTGCCACACAGCTCCGGCTAACTCAACTTGTATTTAAATTTCAAAGGACAATGATCTCGCTTTTCATTCCTAAAAACCAAACACACACATGTTATCATGATTTTATGTATATATATATGCAAAGTAGAAGAGACAAGTAAAGATGAATGCTCAGTTGCATGCGTACCATTTCTACATTAGCATTAGTACAGTACATTTCTAATTTCTGACATATTGTTCTTCTTGTTCCTCCAACTCTTCATTTCAGCTTCAACTTGCTTTTTGAGCAGGAAAAATACGTTTTCCCTCTCGGCCGGTACATTTACGCATTCTACCCTCACGCACAAATCCAACTACTCTGTATTATTTGCTTGTAATTTTCTTCCGCTTAAAACAATTGACTTTCTTCTTCTTCTTCGAAAGTTAACTAACGATAAGTAAAGTAAGTATATATAGTAGTAGTTGATGTTGATATTGCATCTGCACACAAGTAAATTGACTCTGCTCTAACAATATCTTCCGCAAAAATTCTACCCCGTGAATCGGCAACATTTACGAGGAAATTTCCTCAAAGAGTGAGAAGAAGAGAGAGAAAGAGATGCAAAATGCAGACGCAACAAATGGTAACGCGAGGTGGAGAATTTTACCGTTCCATTTCTCCTTTTGATTCGAGGCTTGGTCCGTATGCATGTATGTATATAAACGTATGAGCAAATGACATTATTATTATCATTATTGGAATTAGAATAATTGGATGTGATTTGATTTAAAAGGTTGTGTGTGTTGCACAATGGACAAAATTCCCCTCTCTCTCTCTCGCTCTCTCTTGCTCTCGATTGTATCCATGGAAAGAGCTGTACTCTGTGTTCTGCTTCTGAGTTTCCTTCAATCCAAATACTCGGAACTTTCAGCAGAATGAATCTGATGTATGTATGTATGTACGAAGAAGAAAAAAAGGAAAAGATCCGCTTATTCAATGCCTTTTGCTCCTTTTCTTCACACTAAATACTTATAAATGCTTTTATTGTTGAGATGTGAACGTTACTCAATTTGCACTTTGCAGACTTAGTAGCTAATATCTTATGCACTACACATTATATGTAGATACATGTATAGACGGATGGATATTCATTCATTCTGCTTCTCTTTCCTTCTGCTGCCTCTATTTCGATATTATGAGCAGATGCTCTGCAAAAGAGCACAAATCATAGCTTTTAACTCTCATTATATCCGCTCTCCATGTACAGTAAAATAAAATAAAATAAAAAGTATGTATGCACAATGAGTCAGTAGAAATGAGGAAAGAAGATTATTCGAGTGAGGAACAGAACGGACGACATACGTAAGATACAAGATAACGTGAATCCGTAACAGTTGAAATATAACATCACAACATCACATAACAGCAGAAAATAAAAGGGAGAAACCCTCAGAAAATAAAAAACGGAGGAAAAAAGAGACCCCAGCGACACAGACATCTTGGTCGTGGAATATGCAAATCCGAGCATCGTCATCCTCACATCATTCCTTCGCCTCACAACTATTCTATTTACATACACATTGTCTTCCTATTGCATAATGTTATACGATAATAATATTCTCGGCCATCATTACACATATTTTAGTATTATTATAGGTAATACAGATAAGTAAGTAAGTAGGAACTCTCTCTCCGTGTCTCCCATTTTGCGGAATCAAATCTACGGAGAGTATCTCTCTTTCTCTCTCTTGCCCATGAGAATGCGGATTATGATGGTGTTACAGTTGAAGGATAGACCTCAACCTTACATTGCACATTGTAGAATTTAAAGTGTGTACTACGCAAAAGGTGAGTCAAAATAACTGTGAGAAACGAACATTGTTGGTAAATACATACAGTAAAATTAAATACAATGAAATGAACATATTACAGATATGACTGGGAATGTAAGTATGTAGTAAGAAGTCGTGAAGAGATTTTCAAGGAGAGTAAGACTCATTCCTCAGCTTTCCAGGTTGACTAAATATTTGACTCTCTCTCGACTTGATCTCTGTGAGTTGAAAGGGAGACGAGGATGTCATCTAATATGAATTTATGGCGACTACCGCATCCTCATGTACCGTATAAACCGTATAAAGTCTGAGAAAAAAACATGCGGCAGCGCACCCATCTCTCTCTCTCTCTCTCTCATCCATCCTCTTCTACTTGCTCCATCACGATCTCTCAAATTAAAATCTCTATTAATTACCCTTCGCCCGATTCCTCTATAGACTCCAATTGATTTTTTTATAATTTATTTGTTTACTTGCCTGTACGCTTGTATTACACGGATGTTCTTTCAACTTGTTCTAATATGTACAAATTGTGTAATAATGTGTAATATAACAGCTATTACAATTACGCATATGGGTAAATACGTTTTTGATCCGCGAAACCAGGAAGAGAGAAAGAGAGAGAAAACGTGATCTTAGTGGACTAGCGGTAAAACATATTTTCTTCATATTCCTGTATTTAGTATGCATCCGCATGCTATTAGTAGGTCCTATTATTTATTGGAAATCGTAATCATATTATGTATTGGAGTTCGAGTTCGAATTCAAAGTTGCTTGCGTAGGTTGAATAGTAAACATAGGTACCTACTAATACAGTCTCATATTCAAAGATGCTATCGAATGAAGGTAAAATTAATTACGATAATAAGATTATCAGGCTATTTCCAAGAAAGCAAATGATTATGGTACAATGTTAAAAGAGCTTTTGAAAGAGCAATATTAAATGCAATTTTCAGCAATTTTTCTACCCTTAAAAAACACCAATGATCTACTAGATTTGTGGGCTTTTTTGCACCAGACTGTCATACTGTGGTTTAATTTCAAAGTTTTTCTAGTTGGATGAGAACACCATCTGTCTTGATGTACAGAGAAGCTGTGAGACAAGAACGGTGACGAATTTATCAAAAAGGGAAAAAAAATGTTATTACCGGTATCTTCTAGGTCAGGAGCCAGGACTTCCAGTGAATTCACAATGTCCGAAGTGTCAACAAGTACCTCCGAAATCCTCCCGTACTTTTCCCGCTACAAATCCAAAATCCAAGCAAAGGTCAAAAAATAAATCAAACATCTCTGTTGATTTTGTTGGAAATAACACATGAAAAGGAACGTTTTCCTATAAATAACTAGCATGTGATAAATTATTGTTCAAAAGGAAGTCAAATTACAGGGCTTATAATTGAAATAAGGAGAAGACGAAAAGAAACGTACCCAAGTTCCAAAGTGGTTTCGGCCACTATCGCATGACTCCTGTGGACATGGACCCTGGCAGTAGGCAACAGAACACTTGACATGAAGATGATCTCGCTCTGGGAACTTGAAGGCGGGGAAGGTAGCAAAGTGCAGAGTTGACAGTCTGTTTCGGGTTTCTACTGGGATCCGGCGGCGTCGGAAGTTTGGCACGAGCGATTTATCGACGGAGCAGCCAGCCGAGTCAAGAATTTGTTGAGCCCTGTGATTGACCAAAATATAGAAAATTAAAATGGGCTCCATGAAATTGTGAAACAATGAAACTACCAAAATTTTTGTAAATGTATTGAGTTTCAACCAAAAAAACAAGGTCCCTTTTTTTGTTTAATATGTGATAACTAAGTCCGAACTCACCGTTCGTTTGCATTCCTTGAGCCATCGTGAGCTGTGCAGTTGACAATACGAGCATCAAAACCACCTGCATACATAAAACATTTAACTAATTAATCATTTTTTACACCTGCTGAGAGGTTGCCTTGCACAGACTATAATGTCCACGCATTTAAAATCATTTAAGTTAAAGCAATTTAGTTAAGGGTAAATGTCAAAAGATTTTAACAAGTTACATCAATTACTAGAAAATTCATTAGTTGTACATAATTACGGTTACATGTAGTTTAATGTTTAAAATAGTTAAAAAATACCCGTAGTCCTTAAACTAGTACAAAAGAGTTAATCTATGCAGATTTTGGCCAAAGGGAAAAGTTGTGGCAAAAAAACAAATCAGCCCTTTGAATTAAAGCACAATTTTACTGCCTTGGTAAGCCCATAAGAAATGTTTCCTATTTCTATACACACATAATATATTTACTTGATTTCTCAAACACTATTATAATTTCGTAATTCAAACGACAAGCTATAAACATTTCAACATAGTCAACAATTCAAGAACCCGCTGCGTATTTTAAACATTAACTAACACGATGTTTTTCAAAG
>JAQIVE010007009.1:0-10896 GCA_034698285.1 Sminthurinus bimaculatus
TTTGGATATGCTTTATTTAACTCATGTCAAACATGTTTATTCGTTTTCAGCACAAAAATCGACAAAATTTTTTTTTTACGCCTAGAACTGCCAGAGCTACTCATATAATTTGTACTTTGTGCGATGCACCTATAACTATGCTATCAAGTACGAAAAAATCGTGCAATAATAGGAATGCTAGAATTTCCCCAAAATACGTTTTTTCCAATAGTTTTTCCATGCATGCCTGCTACAATTTTGCTTTCTTTCAGTGAGCCTTTAGAGTTACGCAACGGTAAAAATAACAAAACATTTAAAAAATACTTGCAAATGTGGATGTTTTTTGCTCCAAATGTTGTCTTAATTTTTAAGGACAAATACGGAAGGTATAGAAAACAGAGAAAACACGGAAGATAGGCAGTCTAGTATCAACGATCAAGTTTCAGATGCAAAAGGTAACTCAACAGGTCTGACGTAAGTAATATGCAACGCACTACTGTAGTATTACAACTATTCAACATTAACAGAAATATTGCCACCATTTGTTACAATTTAATCATTCTGTACTACGTACTGAACATCAAACACCATTCCTTACAGTCACAGGTCACAAGGTGTATAGAGTATAGAGACAAGGTCCTAAGGCAATATTAAATAAGGGAAAAGAACGGAATTCGGATAACAAATCTTCTTCGGATTTCTTAATGGTCAAAAGGAACGACCTGACGGGTTAGCCCCTTGAAAAACAATACGAAGCTCATTGGTGAAGGAGTCTAATGGAGATTAGTTATTACATTGGCCAGCTATTATCGAAATAGCTGGCCAAGACAAGCATTTTTCTAATCATAATAATGTGCTGTTTCGGTAATGCTGGTTTTGCAGCCTAAAAACTATCACCCTGTCCCTGTAGGCTAATTAAAAATCTGTATTGGTACACTATACACTCTACAATATACTTACTGAGTTGAATGAGATAACATACATGCATCAGTAATGTGATCAAATTCAGACTTCTGTCGTATACAATAGACAATTGTACATACAATACCTATATATTGACTAACAATTGGATATTTAATGTATAATGTATTTACCTTTATGTCTTCGGTTAGATTCATTTTTTCCAAACATTTTCTCACATACTCGTGGAAGGTCTGGCATTTGGCTCCGACATTTCTACCCACTTTCGGATACTCTAGTAAATTATGTCCCAACTTGTCATGAATTAGCGCTTCTAAAATGACTCGGAAAGTAAATGATTGAGGGAGAAGATTGTCCTCGCCCTGCAAAAAGAAAATATTATATATTATATGTTAAAACTACGGATTTACTACAACTTAACAATAGCAAACACATTCAATTTTACTTCAAATTTTTACTGCTTTCGTATACTGAAGTCATAAATCAACCAAACGCAAGGAAATTATAATCATCTCAATGATTATTTTACAGCCGAAAAAGTAAATGCCCAGCATAAACAGCACAATAATGGAGTATTGACCAGTTTGAACGCACCTGAAAATGAAAAATGTGAAAAGTAAAAGCAGAGACGCCCAATACCCAAGATTTAGAGTCAACTTTCATAAACTGCTCACGGTGAAACAGGTCAAACACGGCCTAAACGTTTTGCGGCAGAATGCCATTCAATTATTAATGTAATAAGAATAGAGCTAAAAATATACTTCCACAAGAAAAAACCAGAGGATTTGTATCCTTTCTTTAGTTTTTAATTTTGCTCAATTTTATACTTATAATTTATAATATTAGAGTACGTAGTTTCATGGTATTTTTGTAACATTGTACTTACTTAAGTAAGTACAATGTTACAAAAACCATAAAAACCATTTTTTGAGACCGAGTCTCAGCATTATAAGAAACTCCAAATTGGATGTTTACTATTTCGAAGGTCAACAATATTTTAAATTGTAATTCATGCTTCAACTGCCTTAAACTATTTTTAACTAGTAGATACATACATTCATCTATATGATGAAGTTAAAGTTGATTACAAGCTTTGAATTATGAAGGAACATGTAAACGAGTGGAGATAATACATGATACATTGAGATGTCAATAATAAAAGTTAATATTTTGAACAACAGACAATGTACTTTTTTATCATATGAGCAGTTTGTCACAATCAGTACAACAAAACTGAGAGCGAAATGGAAATATATACATGCCTCATCAAAGCAAATGAATAATAAAGCCTATATAAAAGTACAATTTTGTGTAATCATCAACACCAATTCACAGAATTGATTTCTTCCTCCCTCCGTAAATTGACTTTAATGTCACTTGGAGGAGTTAGGAGTTATGGTTTTAACAACTTTTCAAATCACCAGTCAAACCCATAAAAAACACACTGAAAGTTGTAGAAAATGTGCATTCATAATTTACACGCCACTTCTTCAGAAGTCGAGTCCGTCATAAATTTTCTTTAACCATCTTCGACGTCTCATATCATTAAAACAAATCTGCATTACATTAAATATGCTTATACAAAGCCCTCGTGTTAAAAACTCATTTTTACAAGATTTAAAAATTATTTACGCTATATTCCAAACTGGTTATTATTAGTCATACACATTACATGCTACGCATGTGCATGTATGTATTTGTATGTACACAGGTTATGTCCTTATGTTTAGCAATCGTAAAATATAAATACTAGAGACGCCGCTTATCTAAATCAAAAAACATTTAGAAATGCATAAATAACAATAGCTTAGTTCTACACTTGGACATGGGCATAGTGCAGTACATACTACATACATTCACTTGATGTGAATAATGTATTCTTAGTTATTAGACATTCGGTTGTAGGCATTTACATTGGTAATCTTCAGCAACAATCATTTGAACGGAAAGAATTAGAATTACATCTTGAACATTCCTGAAGGTTGTGTATAGACACACACGCAAGTTATATTTTTCCAAAGCATGAACCTATAATTTCTGTATTCTGTATTTCGTTAAAATATTAAAAATTTGGCCTTACCTCTACTGTATCCATTCGATGTAATGTATGAGCCGACATCATACGTGCTGATCTTCCTAGGTAAAATTTTCTCTCGTGGAGCGTTTGGCTCAATGGAAAAGAAAGATTGTCAATGACGTAATTTGGTAACGGTGTAGTTCCCACAACTGAATATTTTTCCCAATCTGGACAATAACTCTCTTCTAAAAGGTGGACACAACACGGGACATTGCATAGGAATTTAGCATCTTTATTCTTTTCAAACAATCTAATAGAATCAGCACCCAAAGAACCACAAGTATGCAGCCCGATCAAACCAAACGGAGGACCACCGTTTATACAACTGTTAGAATCTTCCTCTCTATCGTGAAAATGTTCTTCTACTAACTCTGATAATTGCATGTCTTGTGTAACATATAAAGTCAAAGTCTTTAACTGCTCACTAACTTCATCCAGACGCTTTTGGTGTTTCATTTCACGAATTTTATCCGCGTCCAATAGTTTTGAATCTACAACTGCTGTGGTAGAAAAATCTTCACCTTCACTTTGATTCAAAAGCTGTTGCTGATCATCACTCTTTGAACCATCCAAAATATTATTTTGTTGTTTTCGATATTGTTTTTGTCTCCAATGTTTTCCTCGTTTACTCAGTGTTCCATCTCGCCTGTCTTGTGCCCTTCGAAGAAACGCTTGCCAGTTTTTCTGGAAATTCATAAAAATAATTTAATCTATTAAACACTCCTAGGAATACATAACTTTTGATGTAAACATTTTAGTCCGAATTTTCGGCAGGATTTTCCAGTTGAAAGAGCCAGGTTAATTTCTTAACGTCAATTACTTTTGCCTAAACTCGACCGGATTTTCTGGCTTACTCTTTGTTAGGCAGCCGAGTTCGGCGTACTATCACGTCGGCGTTTGCGGCAGAAAATCCGGCATGTTTTCAAGAACCAAAAATCAACCAGTACTTGGCCTTCAGTTTCGACACTATGATTATATGTTATTTGTGCACACATGAACAACAAAGCATAACAACATGTCTCAATTTTATTAAATACATTCACTTCATATTTTCTTTGTAATCCTATGTCAGGTTTTTTCTGATTTGTAAACATTCAGTTTGTCTCACCAGAACTATAAAAGTTGTACTTAAATGCCATACTTAAATAAGTGATAAGTTCATTCATTTTTTTAGATACATTTTAGATTTTGGGCTTCAACAATGCAATCACATACAATATGACGAGGACAACCACATTTCATATACATAACCATATGAAATGCATCACATTTCATATGGTTGTATATGAGATTCTTTGGCTTTCAGCTTACGGCTTGTTAGCAAAGGTTAAAGGTGGATCATCTATGTACATGGGACATGGGTATAATTTGAGCTACAAATCGGATATGTATACAATACACAACTACTATACATATTATACAAGTGTTCATTTTTTTGTCAAAACGGGATTAAACGTTGTCAGTTATATTATACCAAAGACTCTCATAAGTCAGTAGTGTTTTTATGTGTGGGAGGACTTTGAAAACTTACATGCTATAACTAAAGCTAGAGATTCGCCTTAAAATTGTTGTTACACATTAAAAATATATTTAAGAAATAATTGAAGATGCTGAAGTATCAGACCCCACAAAATAGTTAACCTTTAATCCGGAAGGTATACATACGTTTTTACAATGGGGCGGTCTAAGGACATATTATGACAGTTTACAGAATCGGGCAATTTAAAGAATGGACTAAGCGAACAAATATGTTTTACTAACATGCTTTTCATAAAAGTGTCTTAATGTTGGAGCTTTCTGGTTCGCGATTGCATAATATGCAATGAACTTGGAAGTTTCAAAAATCCTAGGCTTACAGGCAAAGGCCCAAAGACCACACACGTTAGGATTAAGGGTGGACGGAAGGATTATAATAATTTTTTTTAAAGAAGTTCAATAAGCTGCATAAAGAAACATATAATATCTGCAATTATTTGAAAGCAGATAAAACGGTGATTTCTGAGATCGAATGTCCCCAGATAATAATAATATATTATTATTATTATGAGATATTCTTAGATTTATTGGATGAACTTAATAGTTGTCATTCACTAGCAAATAATGCAAAAATATTATATCTGTATGACTATTTTAGGCATTTAACGTTTCAAATTTAGCAACTTTGTCTACCTATTTTTGAACAGATAATATGTAACCAAGATTCACATCCCCAGTCAAAAAGAAAGAAAGGGGATTTTTAATAAATAGGTACCTAATTTATAATCAACTCAACAGAAAAGTTTTGTATACACACGGAAAGATTTTTTGGCATTTGTGTGACGGAAAAATTATTCAGGATAATGGATAGTGTAGTATAGTATATCAATTTTGGAATTTTAAAACGTCATCATCAGTTAACAACCTCAACAACTATACAGATACAATAAAAATTATTTCGCGCACGTTGCACGACATTGTCAAAGTGTTGTATGTGTCAACACAAACAAACAATGATTTGCAACATTTTAAAACAACATGATAGGACAAAGGGTTTAAATTTCGCTATGTGGATTATGGACTTGTTTACTATGTATATTTTTCCATTTATTTCAGTAAAACGAAAAATATATTGGACTTGTGAGGTTTTATCCTTTCTAACCGCACTTATGCTTGCCTTTGGTCGTTTTTTTTTGTTTATTTGTTATATTTGAACTTTATTATAAGCTTGATGAAATATAAAATCAAACTAAACAAATCAGAAACGAAGATATCGGTTACTAAAACATGATACCATCATCATACAACCAATAGTTTGTAACTGCATTTTTCCGGCATAGTTTGAGTTAAATGGAGGGGTAAATTTCAAAACATTATTATTATTATTATTATTATTATTACCTTAAGTTTAGATGCTCTTAACGCGCTTCCAGCTGAATTAGAAGCACATGAATCTATTGCCAATACTTTAAAGTCGTAGAGCAACATTACAAATGAGCTCAAGTATCCCTTGCCAGAGCCAACATCCACCAAGTAATTGATCTCAGATTTGTCATTTTTATTATTGCTGTCCACAGATGGTATAGAATATTGAATATTTGCCAACCTGGCTATTAGATCACTCATCACTTCGACTTCGTGCATCTTCTTAGCCGTCATAAAAATGTCAAAATTTCCCTTGATCTCATCATTCTTACGTTGAATAATATTTTCAGTTTCTTCACACAAATTATGATCTCTTTCACTACTGTGGTCTTTATCAAATTGGGTCAAGATCTCTTTTAAATCTTCGGGATTTAATGGAGCACTGAGTAGTAGTAGTTGGCCTATTTGTTGTACAATATCATGTAAAGAACTTGTTTCAAAGTTGACAATTGGAACTTCTTTATCCACGTTAGATAAGTGATCAATATTCCTAGTCTGTTTGTGTATGTCGGCTAAAGTCTTAGCATAGTTTTCCAATTGTGAGAATGACACAGTTTCCAGATCATGTTTCAATTTGTCATTTAAATGAACATCCCAAAGAGACTTGGCGATAAAATTATTTAAGTGCCCATTTAAAAAAGGTAAAGCTGGAATAAGGAAATCTGCTATACAATTTAATGCCCGGCGAGTTGAAGCTAATTGAACCAATTTACCAGAAGACATGATGATAAACTTGGCAACTTGGTCACTAATACAAAACGTTCAAACAACAGTGAAAAGTAATATCATAAAAACCTTTACAAATAATTTACTGAAGTAAAGCTTGTGCTTTCGTTGACATTTCTCACCGCACAACAAATGCAATAAAGGTTTCACAGCACTTTAGAATTAATGATAATAATTATTTTTGTTTCTCGTATTTTAATGTTTGATGAATGTTGAATATTCAAACACAGTCTATCATAATATATTAATCATTGATTATTATGATTAAAAAGAATATTTTTGTGTAGGTGTAGGAGTCGGAGGAGTGGCGATATTGTCATTAGATTGCTTATTCAAAGTAAATTTAATTCTGTCCAATTGACTTTTGATTTCTTTTGTTTTAGTTAGCATGTCTTCGGTTTCTACATTCTTCGTTGGAAATGACTTTACTTTGTCAATAACTTGTTTACACATTTCAACTACATGTGGACTATATGGGCAATTTTTCGGCGCTAATTGTAGAATGGAGGCACAAAACGCTTGGCAATAGCCTAGCTCTAGACTGACACTACTTCCAGTATTGACTCCTATGACAAAACCATTTACAGAAGATTCCTTTTGACCTTCTACTATTCCTTGACGATAGCCTTCATCTAAGGTAGTTGACTCGAGGCATGTAATGGAATCGAATACATCATTTAAATCTCGTTCAGTGTCCATAATGTGAAGATTAGTCTGTTGCAAAACTGGGATTGCTTCAGCCATTTCATTGCCTATACATATAAACAAATTAAATGATCAAAACTTAGAATACTTACAGATAATATGTACAATATATATAAATACATAGTACTATTTTAAATGATGTAATAGTGATTGAACGTTTTAGACGCTGTAAATAATTGTAAAAAATAGTATTGAGTATTGAAGTATCAAGTATCAACATGTGCTTTAAAAATGAGAAAAAAAAATCTTAAATCTTTGAAGAATACAAAACACTTTTCGTGTTACTTTAAGCTCTTACCCTGTACTAAGAATAGGACACTTTGATGTGGAATAAAATGCTGAGTCGTTTAATTACGTAAGTACTTAAGTATTATCACAGTTTTAACTACTATTTCATGTCAATTTTCGCAATTCTTGATTTTTGTTATACCCGATTTCCTTTTTTCTGCATTCTGTCAGCTCTGCCATGTGATTTTTTAAAATAAATTTTTTGTACCGACCAAGGATAGGTCTTGAAAGGTTGTCTCAGAAATTTCAAAAACGACAAACATTTCAGTACCAAGTACCAAGAACAGGTGAATCAGTCAAATATCCAATAATCATTAAAGTTGTAATTTTTCAATTAATTTTTAAAGTTACAAGCAATTCAACAATACAGTAGATTTTAATAATTATATATCATCATCATTGTGTAAATCATTTTTCGCACTTGAGTCAGTGTACCTACCATCAACATTCTATATGGTATATCACTCGATCGAACAACAAAATTACACGTGTATTTTTTAGGGTACATTAAGTACTTTTAGAACGGGCTAGTGTTGGTTTTTAGGTTTTATTTAGATAATTCTTCCAAATACTATACAATATGAACATGGTAAGCTAACGTTGTACATAGTATTTTTGTAGTATTTTTGTACATTATACATTTATATTTCATGTATATTTCCTGTCGCTACTACTATTTTGTTGCATTCTTTCATACAATTGCAAAATTACAATTTTTAACTTTGTGTTCCACAAGTTCAGTATTATAGATATTATTGTTAATGTATATGTAAATACTCCGAAATTCCGACACATTTTTCTTTTTATAACTTTACTTTGCAGTCACAACAACCAAAGGCCGAACTGGTATCAAAATTTTTATCGGGTTTACCCTCACATGATCCCGAAAACTTCAGGAAATTTGCTAATAAGGAACCAAAGGAGTCCATAACAAAAAAGCCTAAAACTTACGTATCAACCAGAGATTCCAAGACTTCACAAAGTACATAATTGACTTTCTTCACGTGTTTTCAAATGCCCTTATAATACGAATGAGCTTCTTATGTATATATTATATATTGTATGTATTATAATGAAATGTATCTACAGTATAACTGAAGCACAATTTTAAAATAATATTGTTTTCTTTTGTTGTATCTAGCTATCGTGACTGACAAAGCAAATATTTTACTAAGATTTTTGCGCCAGCAAGCTGAAAAGGAAGACGTTGATAGATCATCTGGAGCAATAAAGAAACCATTAGATAAATTTTCCCCTGGTGAGGAAGTTTCATATAAACGACCACGTCGAGATTGATTTCGCCTTCATCAAGAAACTTAAAATATAAATCAAGTTACTATCAATTATTATAAAATTGTGTTTGACTACTCAATCGTCTTAAATCCAAAGAAGAAATTTATAATCATTCTTCAATTCACCATGTAAATCAAAAACCAAGTACTACAAATTAACGAAAAATTAAGTACAAGAGATAAGCTGTGCTGCGTAAGTAATCAAATATTATCTCAATGTTATATTGTATAGTACCATATATATATTAATACAACAAGTAATAACAACAAATATGGACTCTTTTTTACATGGCGGTCATTCCTTCTATTATATTTCCTAGTTTCTGGAAATATAAAGATTACAAGAATGTTAACCATCACAGTAATACATTATTTTATTGCTGTTGTCAATAGCTAAATATACATTTGAAAGAAACATTTTGAATCCTCATTACAAATTCCAACCATTTACATTTACATGTAAAAGTTTCAATACAAGCGTGTAAAACAATATTCTGTGAATATATTATATGAGGAAGACGTGACAGTTCTGGCCAACAAAATGTTTTTTTACGAAGTTGAGATTTTTTCATACATAATCACAACACGTTCAAATCTACATTTTCTGATACTTTTGAGTTCTCTACGACCACTTTAAGTATGTTTTTTAGCTCTGTGAAGGAGCAAAAAGTCATATAAGATATATAGAATTTTCAATATTAAATTCATCACCACGGAAATTAGCAAGAAAGTTTTTCACGGCCATATCTGTCGCATCTTTCACATATTATTATATATTTTCAATCTTTCTAAGAAATTATAATACATATGCAGGAAATTTCATTTATTTTGAAAAAATAATCATGGATCATATTACAATAAATCACAGAGAGATTGAAATTTCGATAAAGTGTGCCGTAAAGTGGTTTGAATACAATAATGTTAAACATATAATATATACTTATGCGTATAGGACAAATATGTTATGAGTTATGAGGCTTGTGATTTTTCAAAAATGAGCAAAATGAAAGACTTTTGGTCAGTTTTGTAACAAAAATATGTAGATATATTTATCGTTTCAAGTCACGTTAAACTTTCATGCTTGATTTAAAAATCCTTAGGTAATAAGAATTTTTAAAAGCATTTGTATGCATGTCTGTTTTGTATGATTTTCAAACAGTTGATAAATATTTAAATTTCATGGTATTAGAACACCAACAAAAACTGTTAGTGATAAACAAAAATATTATATTACTTGTTATCTACAGTACAATCCCTTTTTTCTGAGGTAGTTCGTGCCAAACGCTTATGAAAAAGAGAGGGGTGGGAATTTCAGGATATTTTTTGGGTAAGAGGGGTTGCGCTTTGTGCTTGACTAATATGAGCTGATAACACCGTGGTTTTGGTTAAAACAGTTTAAGTTTTAATTTACTAAATATTTACTTTCCCAATAATACGGATAAAATCAAGGTTAGAAGAAACGTTAAATGTTTGTTTTACTGATACACCATGAGTTTGTACGTAGGGTTTTACATAATAATAATCTGCTAAGGTGACTCCCTGTATGATATGCGGGGTTATATAATATATAAGTTGTATTATTACACTCTTTTCTCTTCACTTAAACAAAGCCAGTCGATGAATAATCATTCTTTTCCTATTTTTATCATTCATCTAATTTTTAAAAAAATCTTACCCTTTCTTTTTTAAGTAAATGCAAGGTACTTTAGTTCTTACTTAGCGCTCTTTAAGTTTGGGGGATATTTTTGTGTGCTTTTAAGATTTTCGTAACAATCATGGTGGCTAAAATTTTTTTACCAGAAAGAAGGTGGTTCAGTCTGAGGTTTTTTCTTTATAATTTTTCCAACCACTGCTGGGAAAAAAGTTTGGTAGAAATTGTTATTTGTATGACAACGCTAAAACATGAATATTCAATTTACATAGAAATGTTGTTTCGGAATTCGAAGTCGAACTGGGGAAAAGACGAGACGTCTGGGGAACACTTTTCCCCAGTTCGGCTTTGAATTC
>JAQIVE010007010.1:0-10895 GCA_034698285.1 Sminthurinus bimaculatus
TTATCATCTAAATACATACATGCAAGTTGCACCATTGTGTGCTGTCAACTTGCTCCAAAGTCATTACACACGTCGATACACATTTCCCTATTGTTTGTATCAATCAGTTTTTAGAAAATGAGGTGAAACTATGTGTTAAGAATTTGGTAAAACTATCAAAAAATGTCGATCATTCACTTGACCATTGGAATTTCGACATTTTGTACATTTTTTTACTTTCTTCTGTTCTACACCAATTACATTATTTTAATGTATGTGCAAATTATTTTTGAGCTATATATTACAATGAAAATTCCTAACAATTATTACCTTGTATAAAAAGGATCTAATATATATATTATATCAATAAAATTATTTTAAATTAACAGGTACTGATTAAAAACATCAATTTCCATATTTTATAGTTGTTAAACTATAACTTGTGACGATTTTTGTTGTTGTCGATTCTCAATGTTCAGATGAGTTAAGAGGAACTGAAGAATTACCCCATATAGAGAAGGAGTGCACGCTGCACACTGCACACGTTATACTTTACATTTTGCAGACACGCTCAATATAATTCAATAGTTGTTCATGACGAATGTTAAACGTTAAATTGTTTTCTCTCTCTCTCACCCTCTCTTTCTCTATGTTATACTCTTTTGAACCCCATAAAATATTAAATGATAAAATTTTGCATAAGTGGTGCTTTTACTCAAAATATGTTACATCCCTAACAAGGTGTAAGAAGATCATCACATGGTATGTAGATAAGTATGTACACGCTTTTATTCGTACACCTCCAGTTTCAACTTCCGCCAGCGCAGAATAACACATGACTATTATCAGTAGATGAGCCCAAGATATTTATTTATTATGACAGCGTGAAGTAGAAAAATAATGTATGCACACATTATTACGTACGTATTATTATTGTACTTACAATCAGCAGAGTAAGTATAAATTGTGAGGGGATAAAGCTATATAACAAGCTATTTGGTGTATGTACATGTTGAGATTTAGATACTGGACTTGTTTCACTATATTAAGTTTTATCCCTTTGGAACTCCTTCTTTGGAATTATGAATAAATTTTGAGTGTGTGATTAGTTTTCAGCATGATATTCATGCTATATGGGAGAGATCTGTCTATGTATGTATACTCGCACATAATTCATATTATACAGATAAATACTATACACGTAGCTATTGCATATTTTGTGCACTGCGACAGATAAATACATATTACACTGTCATCAATACATACCTACCTATATGTACATTGTACATGTATAATATTATGAGCTTTCCATCATTCCCACTAGTTGCTGTTTATCTATTGGCAGTTGGAAATGTGTTACTGTCCCATTATGCCTTATACGAGCATATCATCGGAAGAGAGATTATGAAGGAACCCAGCATCAACTTGTAATTGTAATTGTACAGATATACAGCTATCTTTACAATTAAACTTTCATAACATCTCTCAATCTCTCTCTCTCTCTCTTGATCCAAGAAAGATGTTGATAACTGTGGCAAGCCCCATAAAAAGCATAAAAAGTTATAAATTCTTGTTTAAACTCCAGGAGATTCTTTTAGTGTTTATTAGCATCATGATTTTATTAGGATATGAATGTGCAAGTATGTATGCATGTTGAAATATTTGGGAGATTGAAACTGTACCGCAATGGCGTGGTCAATGAATCATCAAGATTTATGAAGTTTTATAGGTTCATCTGTCATACTTTGTATGTACCTTTACGATATACATAGTGTGTTCATAGCATTATGACATACTTAAGCTCAAGATCCAAAAGTATACTTTGGTAGGATAGTCTGGAAACAAATTTCTCATTTCCATGTCCAACTTAGGAATTTTCAATCCCAATGAGGTGAAAGTGAAGTGAGCTGTGTGTGTGCAGGAGAATTGTACATAAATACCGGTGTCTGTACGCAATATGTAAATACATGTACATTGTACATACGTTTCAAAAGTACATGCACGTTTGCCCGTACTGGAATACATATATATCATGTACAATGTACAGTATGTATGTATTTTCACCACTGACTTAATAATCTAAATTCCAATTCAAGCTAAAGTGCTTTAACCCTTCTTAAGGATCCAGATCGAAGCTGAAACTTCTTTTTTCATGCATTATTATTGTACTGTACAAACTGAAATATCTTCTAGTGTAATTTATGTTTGATTTTTATATTTCACTCTCATTTTTCATCTAACTGCTGCTGGCGGCGGCAAATACACCGCATCAACTATAATAGTAAGTCGGCATTTTTTCCAAGTGAAATGAAATGAAAAACATAAAGGTTTATTAGGTACTGTTGGATTTCATTTCAAATATATGGTGTGTGTATATATGTATTCCTGAATGAATTAGTGTACTCATTTTCTAGACATAATATAGCAATATCACATTATCTTGTTTTATGTGTACATGATACTGATATTATTCGGGCCAAAAATGTCGAGATTGCGAGAACAAAAAATCCTTTCCTTCCTTTTTCTTCGTCTTCTTCGTTCTTCTTTTCCTTCTGGTTAACGATCAAAGAAATTAGTGAAGGGGAGAATTGAAAGTTCTCTTTGGAGTCAAAAGCCGAACCAACCAACTAACATAAACATAAACACTCAGACTTCATGAGCTGAAATCCGCCGCGATTGAGAAGTCATTGTTGTGACAGCAAATACATATCTAAGCTGAGCAAAGGCATCATGTATCATGTGCAGTGCTCATTGCTTTCTTTACTGGGATACTGTATGTTGTATGTGTACAGTTGTAGTTGTAGAGCTGAGTGGGCGGGATATTGACTTTTTTCAATTGCTTATTTGTATTAGCAAAGCCCTATCTGGTAATACTGACGGCGAAATCAAAATGCAAAGTCGAAAAGGTTTCTTGCTTGTCCAAAAAGCTTCTTCTTTTTCTCCTTTTCGTTTGCAATTTACTTATATACATACATTTATGCGCATCTTCGTTAGAATCATCCTCCTCCTAAATTGATTGCATTATATTATGTTATAAATCTGTATTGACTTTACGGTTAATGATTGGCCTACCATGTAGATTTTTTCTTTTCTTTCATTTTTCTTGTTATATGCATATGAATAGGAATACGTTGAAAATCCAATGAAAATGCCCTCAATGTATTACCGTACATATACAATAGCATGTAAATACTCATATTATATGATACAATAAAAGTAATTACGATTCTATCTATTATTATTTTTATTATTTGACTGTCGATTTTTATGTCTAATACACAACCAGACAGATATACAAAATATTTTTACATGGGAAAAACAAGCACAGTAAAGTTCTGTTGTGTAAACTATATGTATGTATGTACATTTGAATTATGATTTATGTTTTTGTTATAGGGCTTTTGGGTTGTCGTTTTTCTCTTGACATTGCATCGGAATAACAATAAAGAGTCCGTAAGTTCGAATGGAGATAGATGAGCACGTACGACGATTTTCCAAATCTACATCCCAAATCCCAATGTGTATTTGTGCCTGGTTTAGTTTCCGTACAAATGTGTATGTATGGATGTATCTAGTAGAAAAAGAGGAGACATACAATGAACCTGAATTGAATGAGTTCAGGATGTACAGATGACAGAGAAAGGCAGGCTCAATTTTTCATCAATATTTCAACCGAGGAGCAAGAACAAATAAACCATTAGATTAAAAGAAAAGAGACAAGGTTAATTGAAATTGAATTGGGAATGAAAAGTGAATACTACCCTACTTTAAACCATGTTCTTTTGGTGACGGAGGAGCATATATAAAGACTCTATGGAATAAAATGAATTGAATTGAGTGTCTAAGCTGACTGTGGGCAGGTGAAGCATTATTCAATGTTTGAGTGAATGAATGAATGAATGAACACTTGCTATTCACTTAATGGACCGTAATACCTACAAGCTCAGACATTTTGTCTATCCAAAACTGTCTGTGTCAGTGTCTGTGTGTGTGGGCACATTCATACACATTGCACATGTATGCACACAACACCTTACACCCAAGTAGGTGCACAGAAAAAATACCTAAATGTATAGCTTCTCTGCTGTATGTATCCGCAAAGCAAAGATGAAAAGAAACCGAGATCACTACTGACATGGACATGGAGATGAAGATGAGACAAGCAGCAGTTTTCATTCTAATTAGAGTTGGGATCAAAAAAAAAAACAAAAATGAGGAGCCCCCTGGCTTTTTTTCTTGTATGATTTTCTTATTTGCCAAGAGAAAGATCAAATTCTCAATTAAGGGGTAATTCAAATATGCACAGTGCACACATTTTATATTACGCATCAATGGAGATTGAAGGTACGTTATATGCATGAGAAAAACAAAACAAAACCGCACACAAGACATACATCAAATGAACATAAATTATGCAGATAATAATATGTATGTTGTCCGATCAAATTAATTATTTGCTTGGAAGCAAGAAGGGGATCTTCTTTTCTTTTCATCTAATCGCAATTTTTTGAATATCGAGGACAGACAAATTAATGCCAGTAATAATTTCTATTTCAGTGTTCCATTTTTTAATGCAGATTCCCATTAAATTGGCTGAAATTGAACATTGATAGAAGCTCAAGATATTTTGCATTTTTCAATCTTTAATTTTTTTTAGCTTTTTATGGCAACTTTTAATGTTTTCAGGAGAAATGACCAGGCAAATGAAGGTAAAATGAAATATGATGGTAATGAAAGATTAAAGGCCGGTTCTGGATATCAGCATTATCCATCTCTATATAATCTAGATACATAGACATGCGTGTATACAATGCGTATCTAAAATTTGCAGGTAGGCATACATTGATTGTGCACAGCATATTACCGCATTACACAAACGATATTATACATGTCGCTGGAAGCTATTTACTATTAACCAGCATGATTGCACTTGATATGGTGTGTAAAAGGAGTAAAGCGAGGATTCTGGCAAGAAAATTGACAAGATGACAAGCTATGTATATCAACTCTAATTGCATACCGCATCTCTTTCCTTTTTGAAAATATAATCATAGACTGTCTCTTCATATTGCCCACATTATTCAGGTAATTCAAACAAATTTAAAGATTTCAATATTATCTCATATGTAAAATTTGGCAGGTTGTTAAAGTAAGTACACCGTGGAAAAAAATGAAAACAAAAGTATAACATTTCCACAAAAACTATGTGTGTACATGTGACGTTTTCAAGGAGAAGAATCGCACAAAATGTAAAACATACACAATATTGTTATTATATTATTCAACCTTCCTCATGAAATATTATTTCCCAAAGTATCTTTCCCCTCTCCATAGATTTTAATTGGTAGCGTTTAAAAAATTTGTCATCTAATTGCACTAAACTGGTTGGTTGATTGTAATTATAACTATTATCTCCTTAATGTTCAAATATTTCATCATCATCTTCATGAGTTGATTCCTGATGTCTTACAGAAATCCCCTTTTTACCGCAAATCACATAATACAAGAAAATCTGCATTTAATGACTGGGACAGTATCATATTATTTTCTTGGAAAACGCATTTGTGGTTGAAGTTAATATTTTAACGGTTGAAAATAGAGCTCATTACATGTTACCAGCTATTTGTTGAACAAGTATTAAAATTGCAAATGTCTACAGTCTACAGACAAAGTAACTGGGTACACGTAATTTATACCTGAAGATAATATCGGATATCCAACAGGTTTCGGATCAAAAGCCTTGAAAATAATCCTCTACAATTTTAAAATGCTATACACAGTAATAAAAGTATTGTCTTTAAGGTAATATATTATACCCTGCTAATAGAGATTTTAAGCAAAATTGTATTACCATAAAACAAACAACAATAATATATATTATAATAGTATTACTCAACACATTGAGATTTCAAAGCCATTAGCACGAAAAGAGGAGAAGAATAGAAAAATATAAACAACAAAAGTAATATACACACACAAACGTTCTGAAATGGGGTATATTATGATTATGAAGTATGTTGATTTATTATTTAGAGATAGCAGTTCACTCAGACTTATTATTAGCTGTACATGAGATACCATACTTAAACAGCATTATACACATAATTTAGAAATCCATCGTAGCTATTATCACACACAGTATATTATTAAAATGCTGCAATTGTATATTGCATTGTGTATTGTTCCAATGAGTCCTTAAAGCTTTCTGATGATTTTTAATAGCTATAGTCCTGTGCGGGTGATGCTGGAGGCAAAACTGTACGTAAAATCGTTCCCCACATTCTATTTTTTTCTTAGGATGAACTTTAACCCGTGACGATAAATGATAGCATAAAGTGTACATAGCATACATATGAAGGGTGATATCACATGTACAAATTACAAAAAATGCTTTATTCAGCGTTCAAAGTTCCCTTGTTCAACGTATCCGTCATTATGATTTGCATTATCCAAAGAAAACAATGAAATTGGTCATATAAAGTCTAAAACCTTCTCCGTTTAGTTTGTGTGCCCAAAAATGAGCACTATCACACTAGTCATAATGGTGATGATGATGATGATAGTATGTATATGTATCTGTGTATAAAGCAGCATGGAATACATACAAACACTATTTAAATTTTCAACACATATGTTCGACTTCAACTTGTTCAGGTTGAGAGGACAAGAATAACAAAAAAGAAGTAGAAGAATCAGGAAGAAAAAAACAGAAAAAAAGAGAACCAGATAAGGAGAGAAACATGAAGCTCCTCTTTCAAAATACATTAAATCTCTATTACTTGTGTAGCACTATACCTTTTGCATTAGCAAACTCAGTCAGTCAATATGCGGAGCAAATAATATGTAGTATGCCCACGGACAGTGTATACTGTATGTATACGTATATAAAAAGCTGTAAATTAAAAACCAAATCCGGATAACAATAAAAACACTAATACATTAAACACATATTGTGTGCATATTATTTGTTGCATTGTATATATTGCATAAGTTTGAAGCAGAAGGGAAAAAATTCACACTGGCGGAAAAGTAACAAAGCCTAAGAAAATAATGGAATAGATCTCTCTTTCTCTTTCTCCTTCTTATCTAATATCCATGCATGTATTTGGTTTACGGATTTAGATACAAGAGGATTACTTCACTTCTTTAAAGAATGTGAGATAGATAAACCGCTATTGTGTATGTATGTTTGTGCATGAGAATCTGGTTGAAAAGTGTATTCTGCTTGCGATTGTTTTGGTGAAAGACGAGCCAGTCTCTACAGTAATACAATACAAAATATCATTCCTGGCAATCTTTTTCCAACGATAAATTTCTGAATATATATGCGGATACCTGTGTAAACTACCAGTATTTCTAGATATTTATTTCAACGGGGAAAGAAGAGTATCACGTGTGTATGTTTGTGTATGTGAAAATGTCGTGTGTCCAAGTGACAAGTACATTTCATTCCATCAACTTAATTTATTAGCTTGTCAAGGAAGCAAACTCAACCCCGAATTCTGATACACACGCTTGCCTACATGCATGTATGTATAGCTGTATAATGTACAACTTATAATACATATTTATGTAAAGGTACTGGATGGAATCCGTCCCACAAGTAAAGACACTCCTCTCACGACCCTGTATAATTAGAGGAGAAAAGAAGTAGCTAAAATGAAAGAGAAACCAATACATTTTCTTCACGCACTTTCCTCCGTGACTCGCTAAAAATACATATAAGTACACTGCCGGCTGTGAACGCATGCACAGATATACGAAGCACGTAGAAATTCTATACTTTTGCTTTCATTTATATTTATTTCTCTTTATGATTCCAATCCCAACTTCAAACCGAAGAAATGCCCGACGTTCAGAAAACCCATTTTCATTTCTTAAACGATATGAATTTCTTTTAACATTTTCCCACATATTTTCTTATAATATTTCATTCCCTTTCCAAGCTACATATAGTGCGTTTAAACGAAAAGAAATTCCAATTTCCATTACATTTACGCTCCACAAACAAATATGTGACAATTTAGAAATTGTGTGTGTGTAAAAATCAAATGGGAAAACTTTTTTTAAAGCCCTCATGAGTTTGCATCGATCCAAATCTGCATACACACACAACCACAGTTATAAAATACAGAATGCATTATGCATAATAAGTGCAGAGCATAATATGACATGTGTAATGTGGTTTGAAAAATATGGCAGGCCAAAATGTTAATAGATCATCACGACAAGATCAACGTTTATATCACGATTTTGCGACACGATACAAATATATATCTATGCAAGTGGATACATACATTCTACATACCTATATATTCCTTTTCATTTGGAAGTTGGGAGAGAAACCCGACGCTAAAATACGTCGTGACGGAAAATACCCATATTGTTCATTCATCATACATATAGATACATAATAAATACAAATAAATACCAAGTCACTGATTCCGCTTCAGTTCTCAGCTTTCGTCTACGCCTTGCAACTTTTGACAATATCTTTACAAAAATAATTTTTAGTCTCAGTCATATTCTCGGGATTGGTCAAGTTAAGATATTCATGAAATTTCGACGGTTAATAAATGCATACGTAAATACATACTCGGAACATTCATGCATACATTCAAAAATAAATCAATATTTGATTCAACTGTCAAGAGATTCATGGCACGCCATTTACTATTTACTTATTAACGTATTTATTGGTTTTCCGCTTTGTAATCCTATCGAATATCAAATATCAGCCGTCAAAATTTATGTGCAGCACATAACAAACAACTTGGCTTGGAGATTGTAAATTGAAAACTATACATATTATTACTTCTTCCACGTTCTACGCCATATTGTTGTTGTTATTATTATTGTTACACGACATTCGTTCTTCCGTTTGTTCATCACGTCAAACTTCAGAAGGACGTGTCATGAAATGCACACGTATTTACTCTGATTTTCCCACGCTTTCCTTGTTCATCCACACAGTAAACCGCAAAAGACATCTGGGAGAGCCTTGAGACAAAGTGACACGAACTTAATTAATTTTGTACATATATACGGAAGAACTGCAGCATACATACATATACACATGATTACTCATACAAATGGTACATGCAGTACGCACATAATATGCATATTTGTTTTAGACTGACTGATGAATGTGTGTATAATACAATTTTATAACTTTAATAGTGCGAAATTACACACTTTGCAATTCAATTCAATTTGGATTTGGTGGGCTGGGAAATTAGAATAACTGAGGATTATGAAGGCTCAAAATGTTGGTGTGAAAAGCGTTACTTTCTTGACTAAAAGTCGTGTTGCATTGTGGATTGTACATGGACAATGGACATTAAGCATTATGACGCACAAAAAAGAGAAAAAGGTGAGCAGACCACTGTCTTTGCTGGTCCGCTCACAATTTCGCCATGACGGTATGAGGACAAAAATCAAACAAAATGTAGAGAAACAAACCGTTAATTGTAGTCTTAGCTTGAAGAAAGTCCTTGATTTGTCGGAGGGCGAAGAGACGGCTGTTTTTAAGTTTCAGAGTTTTTAAAAGCAATACGTGCCAATGGGCACGTTTACTAAAGTAATGAACAAGATGAGGATGAAGTTTAAAATTATTGCACTGTAGGCAAAATGCATAATATAATATGCATGTAAATGTACAATATGTATGTATGTATACGTATAAACGATAAATGACAGCCGGGCCTTCTCATTCATCTTGTTGCTTTACTCCACACTCTTCGTTTTCGTCTTGTTGGTTCTTTTCACCCTCACACTCTACATACATACTTGTTCATTTATTTGGAGTCGTTATTTTGTTGCCATTTACAGGATTTACACGAGTCAAGTGGAGAGAGTACCAGAAGTGCGAGGTATTGCTATGCAAATGGAAATGAGGAGGCCGCTGCTCACTGCTCATGTTCCTACTACATAATACTGCATACGTAATACGAATGCCATTGTATATAGGATCTATATAGGATCACCATCAAAATGCAAGTGCATTGGAGTCGGACAGCTTGAAATACTGATAGCGGTTGGCAAGAACTTAAAACGCGTAAACACGTAGTGAATAACAGGCGAAAAATACGAAATTTGAAACATAAATATCTATTCCATGCCATACATTTTGTTGTCTATATGGATGTGGATGAATGACGGAATGAATGCTGAAGGATGAATTGTACAATGTTCAGTCTCAAGTCTTAAGAGTTGTAGGTTAAATTGCTGATAAGTGAGTAGTGAAGAGACAGAAAGAGAGAAAGAAGTGGCGTAAAACGTAAAACGCTTCGGAGAAGGAACGAACGGACAGTGTGATGATATATGGTTTGTGTCTCTTGACTGGTATAATTACGATTCCTTCTTTCTCTTTGTTTCTCTCTTTTCCTTCATCTCGTCTCTTTCTTTTTCTTCTTCTTGCTCTCTTGACAAATACTTATTCTATGGATTACCTTAATGCAAAAGAAGCAAGCCGATACTTGATTCCAAAGCTAAAGTTATAGTTAAGCTGAGCTCAACTCGACGTTCAGATTCAGATATTGAACATAATCCTCATCTGCAATAAAGTACGGCATCTCATCATTTTCTCAACTTTCAGGTATTTCACCCCAGTAAATAATTTTTATGCATATACCATATAATGGACGAGTATATATTACACACATAAATGTAATATTATGTTATACATTTTATACTTCAGCATTCTCGACTTTGTTTTCCTTGTTTTCTTTTGTCTCGTTCCGTTGGGGAATGCTCGTTATCCTTTGTGAGGCACTCAAGACACATATACATCATACATAGATATGAGTCGTGTTAACGAAGAGCGATTGCCGACTTTGGCGTCAAGGATCTCGTCAGCGGAATAGAAAACGCATATAGTGTAAAAAGCAAAGTTGTAGATCGTCATTTTTGAGAGC
>JAQIVE010007011.1:0-10895 GCA_034698285.1 Sminthurinus bimaculatus
AAAGATTGCCATTTTTGCTGAGACAAGAGCAGAATGGCTCATTACTGCGATGGCCGCATTTAAGCATAATGTCCCAAGTAAATAATTATTTTTTTTCTATTTCATGTCATAGATAATAATGATAATGAATAATGAGTATGGGTTCTTTCACTAATTGTCAATACTTCTTATTTCTTGTGTAGTAATTGAATACTAATGACTAATGTTTCCCGTCTCTATAGTTGTGACCGTGTTTACGACGCTTGGCGATGATGGCGTTATTCATGCTTTAAATGAAACAGAAGTTACTTGTTTATTTACATCCGAGGATCTAATGCCCCGATGCCACGACTTTCTAAAGAATACTCCACTGATAAAAAATGTCGTATTCATGGAGAAAAATGTTAAAAGCTCAAGTACATCCGCTCTAGACAGCGATAAAGGTTTGAACGATGCGAAAGTCCAATCTCTTTCCTCACTCATACAGTCTAAGGGTCAAGAAAGTCAAGGTAAGTTGTAACAACATACTATTTATTTATGTGCATATTTTAAAAAAATGAGAGATAATTTTTACATCTTTTGTTCATGCATTTATTTTACTTCGTTGGTGTTTGTTTTTCAATTTTGTAAATAAAAATAGATTCGGAATCAACCAAACCCCAGCCAAATGATACAGCTATAATAATGTACACTAGTGGCAGTACTGGAGGTAATAAGATTGTTTATTGTTTTTATTCATATTTTACCACTACCTATACTCAATAAAAAGGAATTCGTATCAAATGTTTAAAAAAAACTTTATAAAATGATTGATTCAATAATATGCGCTCTAATATTTTACTGCTCTTGTTACATTTTCAGTGCCAAAAGGAGTGGTGATTTCCCATTGGAATTTAGTGTCAGCTCTGCGAGCAGTTACAGATTCTTTGGCGAGCGTTGGAGAATCCAATGAAAAGGATGCATACATGGCATATTTACCACTCGCCCATGCGATGGAATTGATGAGTGAAGCAATGTGTTTCATGCAGGGAATAAAAATTGGTTACTCTTCTCCGCTTACTATGACCTGCAGTTCACCAGGAATGAAGCCCGGAAGCAAGGGTGATGCTGTACTTCTTTCTCCTACAATTTTTGCATGTGTCCCTCTGGTTTTAGAGCGAATTTCGAAGGGAGTCCATGCCAAAATAGCGGATAAGGGAAAACTTGCGAGCGTACTCTTTGATTTCTTTTGCAAGTATAAAATGAACTGGGTTAGAACGGGATATTCATGTCCCTTAGTGGATCGAATTTTCTTCTACAAAATCAGAAATGTGATCGGTGGACGTTTGAGGCTGGTGCTTTGCGGTGGGGCGCCCTTGGCCCCTCAAACTCAAGAGTTGATACGTACAATCTTGTAAGTTTTTTAACAAATGTAAAACGATGGTATTTCTATTTTCTTACGAAATTTAAACAGCGTGATTAAAATTTATTTAAATTTTTTTCACGTTAGGTGTGCTCCTGTTATTCAAGGATATGGATTGACAGAGACGTGCGCTGCTTCTTCCATGAGCTTAGGAACAGATCTGGTAATTTATTTATACTTTTACACAGTATAGTATATCGAGTTGGCAAAAAATTAATCGGTCGTTGATTCGACATGTTTAAATGTAAATTAGCAAAGTATGTTGAAACTCGCCTGTTCATCCTATTGCCAGTATGATTTTATGAGAAAACTTATCAAAGAAAGAAGGATTTTGTAGTAACGCCGTATGTATGCTTTTCGGTTTGAAGGTTTTAAGCACATTGATAGTACATAAGTATACATGTACCTAGTTTATTCGTACCATAACTAATGCTGAAGATTTGTGGAATTTTTTTTCAGACTGTTGGTCGTGTAGGAGGACCGATTAGTTCCTGTAAATTCAGACTAGTTGACTGGGAAGAAGGAGGTTACAAATCTACTGACAAACCCCATCCTCGTGGTGAGTTAGTTATCGGCGGAGAAAATGTTGCTGTTGGTTACTACAAAAAATCCGGTTCCACAGATTTTTTTATGGAAGATGGCAAAAAATGGTTCCGGAGTGGTGACATTGTTGAAGTTGAAAAGGATGGAGTTTTTAAAATCATTGGTAAGTTTCAAGTTATAATGTGCCGATGCAAAAAACTAATTCGTATATATAATATGATGTGTTTAAAAAGTTTAACTGGCCTAAATACCAAACTTTTTTAATTTTTACAAGGAATTTTATGATTGCCTAGACAGACATGAGTAAATAACTTTTGATTATTTTGAAAAAATTTACAGATAGGAAAAAGGATCTGGTGAAATTGTCCTCCGGCGAATATATCAGTTTAGGAAAAGTTGAAGCGATACTAAAAACCAGCTCATATGTTGAAAACATTTGTGTTTTTGCGGACCCATTATTCCCGTATCCCGTGGCTGTTATGGTTGGAAGTCAAATACCAATAGAAAACTTGGCCAAAAAACTAGGAATATCTGCGTTAAGTTTTAGTCAACTTACCAAAGACCCTAAGATAAGAGAGATAGTACTTTCTGAAATCCAAAAACAAGCAAGACTGTTAAATTTAAGAAATTTTGAAATCCCTAGAAAAATCCACCTAGATTCCACAATTTGGCTTCCGCAGTCAGGCCTAGTTACCGCCGCGTTGAAAATTAAACGAAATAATGTCCATAATGTGTATAAAGATGAAGTCCAGCAAATGTTACAGGAAGTGAATAATGTATAAAACAAATTTTGGTGGATTACATTATATTATTTACATACATACATGCTAAATGCTAAACCTTTTTTGTAAAAATGAATAGTAGGTTACAAACTCTAATGTCGTACTAGTCGCACTCGTATGATAATAATAATTCGAGCCAAAAAAGTGTAAATATATTATCTTGTCGCCAGTGAAAATCTTCGTGTAAAAATATAAATATACATAATATATGTACACATGTTATTAGTTGTTTTTTCCTAATGTATGTGCGCTGCTCTCTTTCTGTATTTCTCTCTCCTAATACATGAAGATATTTCGTCAGCGTTAGATGCAATGTTATTATAAAATGTGATTATTTTAGTAAGTTTAAATATTAAATACTATCAACTATGTATGTATGGTAATTATTGTATATACTATCCACTATTGTTATCTTAATAGTTTTTGTGTATTATACTTACGTACAAATGTGCAAGACTACAAACTTTGTTTTTATTGCTATTATAATATATTTGATAGGAACAATGTAACTGCATATATGAATCTTGATAATACTAAACAATACACTATAGAATTATACATATTTGTGATATATCTCACCCGACTAATTGTGAGTAATAAGGTTATCCGTGGTAATACATAATAAGTAATTTATTACATAAATATAGGAAAGAAAAACTACATAAAAGTGATCGAAAATCACACACGTCAAACAAGAAAGGTTTTTACAATGTTGAACGTTTTAGATTTACTATAAATAGTAAACTACCTATTTGTTATGTTAAACATAGGTTATGTTATATGGTATTCAAGTGAAACGGTATGAATTCTAAATCAACATGACAGATCACGACGATTATCTAATGCCCTAATAACAAAAAAAATTGTGGGGGATATTGTGCATAAATGTAATGTTCTTTTTTTCAATACTATGGATATGAGTAAAAATTTCATTACTATGGTAATTTACAATATTGCGAGATATGTTCCATTATTTATATTCTTATAGGGGGAACTTAAAAAATCCCGTCTCTGTCATTGTCTAATTATTGAAAATTTCCCAGGGTATATTCTGATTGTACATCTATTTCCGAAATACTCAAAATACTAAACATTTTGACAGTTTTCATCTACATTTATTACTGGTTAGCTTACAAAACCGCTGTATTTTGTACTATGTAGAATCATGTTATGGACTTTACCAATGTACAACTTATAAGTGGCATGCTCGTCTACACTCTTTAAAATTTGCAATGCATGCACGTTTAAAAACAATGAACTTTTGAATTTAGAGAAATAAATGAAAGAATGCGTGTCGAAATAAACTTATCAACTTTCACCAAAATGTTCTTGCATGTAAATACTCTCTATTTTTATTGAGATGGTGATCCAAATTTTAATTTCGCCATCTATTAGTATGGAGAAAGTAAAATTTGGATCACCATCTCAATAAAATAGAGAGTACATCATACTCCCAGAATATTTCTTATGCACTAATGCATCGTTCATGGTCCATTGTACCTAAATCATTTTTAGGTTTTTTGTGAACAACGTTGATTGCGTGTATTTTTTTAAAGCATGTATCTCATATATATATATATATATGTATTAGTTGGAACATATTATTATGTCATTGAACTTCATGGTTCATCTTGTTGACAAATAATATAGAAAAGACACTCATGTAAATTCTTAAACATTTTATGTGTGTATAGTGTACACTGTACACATTCACACACTTAAATACATGTACCAACGAGCCGGGTTATACATAATATACTTATTACTTATATATTATATTCGTATACTTTTCTGTTATTTAACTAATAAACTGCGTCCGTAGCATAAAAATTTACGATAAAAAATAAGTTACCTAAGTAAAAATAACACCATATAAAAATATTTTTTTCTTCCGTCAAACTTTTACTGTGTCATTTACTGTATCGCTGATAGCTTGTGGCGAACTCGGTGTCGTAATACTTGGTAATTCCAGTGGAATTGTACTGACGGTACTTCCTTTTCGACTAATAACGCTTCCTCTTCGGGATGGAAATAGAACGGATGCCCGTCTTTCTTTGTCGTAATCACTGATAAGTAAATTGGGCCGTAAGAGAAAGTCGGAAAAAATCTCACTTCCTCGTCTCTATACAAACAAAATTCATAGTTGATTATTATATTTTTCTTTATGTTTTACATGAACGATTCTTATAAATATATTGAGAATTAAGTTGAATACTTGCAATTTTATACCAGACAAATGACAAATGTTAATATCATCCGTGCTCTGCAAAGTTTCTTTTCGCCTAGCAACCAGACTTTTACATGTAAAAAATCCCATAACAACCAACCATGATTGACACTCCTCAGAGTCGATTTACATGTAGACGGTTATATTAAGGAGGAGTCTCATTACATTCCCTCCTTTGATTCAGTACGAATGAGGTTAGTAACAACGTCTGGTAATTTAAAGTTCAACTTACGTTGTTCATATTTCCCAATCTAAAAGAATGGATTCTTCTAAAGTAATTTAAGTTGTCAATATCAATATTGTTGTTTCCTTCTTTCCCTTTGTCCTTGTCGAAGTTCATCATCTAAAAATATATGCATAAACCGTCATAAAAATTGAATGATTATACAACACGCAGTGTGTATGCGCAAGTTCTAATTGTATGACTAAAAATTACATGTAATTATTGCAAATTTGAAGATCTATGAGCTATAGCACACTCGGTAGCTGCAAATGCGTTTACCTTTGATCTTGATATTCGTCGTTGCACACACTTAATTCACCGAGTGATGGCATTTTTATGAATATTCATTCTTCATTCTTACGACTTTCCACCTTAAGACCTACAGCTATGTGGTGCTCAAGCTTTATTTTATTTACCTTGTCTATTTGCTCCTCGAAATTATCTCCGACACGATTTTGATCATTTTGATCATTACAGTCTCCTGACGTGTAAGCGCGTTCTAACAAAGTGGCCTGCTTTGCAGCCATGTAAATTGATCTTGAGAGAGAGAGAAATACATAAATATTAATTAATCAAACGCTTGATGAAATCGATTATTGAATTTCAATGAGCATTTTGTTTTACGATTTGGTTTATTAGTCCGCTCGTAAAATACATCGTAAGACGCCTTTGACTCACCTAGAAATTCTAACAAAGGTAACGTCCGTCACAGCTCTAACTGTGTAATCTGGGATAAAGGTTGAATATAATAGAGATTCCAAGTTGGCTGCATTATAATGTACTGATTTCCGGTGCTCGTTCGGTGTGGATGGAGCTTCGCCTATGCCTACATTTTGATTCAGACTTTGAGTTCCGAAGAATGAAAAGGAACCACTTTCAAATACCAGATTTTCACGTCCCATTTCAACCTGTACTCGACCTTCAAGAATGAGAACGAAATAGTCGGCTGGCTTTCCCTGCACAAGAAGTCATAAATATGTAAAAGCAAATATTTAATTTTTGTAATTAATTAAAATTAAATACACATGGGTTTTTATGTAAATGTTAAGTGTGCATTTAGTTTTTAGCTTCTTTACAATGAAACTTACTCGTTCATAAATCACATGTGATTGGTCATTTTGCTTAAGCTCTCTATTTTTTAACTTGATTTGGAAGAATAGGTTTTGATTCAATAGCCTTTGAAGAATAGTCTTTGAAACTATTCTGTCATTGAACTGCTCGATTGCTGTAATATAATAATGGGTTAGATTTTTTTTATGAGACATAAAAATCGTCTTTTTAATAAATAAAAATTATGTTTTAAATACTGAAAGCAGATGTTATCCGTTTACGTACAAGTACTGATGAATTGATAAGCGGCTAGAGCGAGCTGCGGACTGACATGAATTCCTTCCGATTTCCAACGTACAATGATCGGCTCTGAATCGTTATTTGTAATTCGTCTTTGATTAGACGACCAAATATCTGTTTCATCGTTGATTTCCGCTTGTATCAAAGCTAAAAGGAAATGCAGAAGATAATTAACAGATTAGTTGTACATGTAAACAAAATAGAAATAAGTATAGCATAAATGTTTTTTAGAACACTTTTACAATAATTGACACTAATTGAACTAACCTTCAATCACGTCTTCCATCGTGACCTAAACATGAAACAAATAGAAACAACTATGTAAAATAAAAGATAAGAGGAATATTTTCCTTTCTAATATCTGTGCATAAATAAGTTAATGATAAAAGCGTGTTTAATATTTTGATTGATTATATGCAGCTAACCAGTCCAACAATCTCATAATATGGGTCTTCTTCTTTTCCTCCGCTATATATTTTTTGACAGAACGCCATATGTCCTCTTATTCCTGGTGAAAGTTAAAAATTTTCTTCACGTGCTTTCACTTTCACATCATTCATTTTTTCATAACATACGTATGCGTTGCAAAAGGCAAACATCGTTCGGTGGTTTAAAAAAGTAAACAATTTACCTGCTTTAAACTCCCTGAAAAGGACGTCTAATGTTGTAGTCTCAAAAACATAATTACATGAGTTATTGTAAAATTCACAAATAGTTCGTAACGGCATTCGTTCAGAAGGGTCGACAAAGATCAAGTCTTTTGTGTACAATAAGGAAATAACATGCTCCCTTTTCCCTTCGTACACTGGAATTCGACTAAAACCTTGGTTCTGAATCTCTGTCAGACAATCAAAATCCAGCACTGCGTCTATAGGGAGCATGAATATTTTGTCCAATGGAGTCATTACATCCCGCACAGTTTTTTGTTTCATCTCCAACGCTCCTTTAAATTAACATACGAATAATTTTAGTTTTCTTTTTACTACAAACGAATATAAGAACTTGCTGAGACATCTTTATATAAAAATATGTATAGCATACATTTCAGCTAAATTTACAATATTTACTAATAAAATGAGACAATTTATTTACTTCATTTGACCTTAAAATGACCTCATGACAAACAGCCCCTTTAAAATCGGCCCCTTATTTTAAGATAATTGAGCGTGAGCGTAATGAGAATCATTCAAATAATGACATTATGAATCAGGTTCCATTAAAATGAGGTCATTTTAAGGTCAAATGTGGTAAATTTAAGGTCAAATGAGGTAAATTTACCTCAAAAAATGACCTACCTGCGATTATGTTAACTTCATCCTTCTCTAAATCGTTGTACTGATGTGTCACCTGGATAATAGAATAGAATTTTAACATTTATTATTGATTCAGTTCATTTCCTTTGCTATTCTAGTCTAAAACCAGTTTTTACTTTTACCCGATTGTAAATAGCATTGTAACTGGATGATGAATGACATAAACTGTATGCATTGTCAACCAATATAATAATATGCAGGTTAGGTAAATAGGAAAATAACGACAGAAACGGGAAAAAACCAGTAAAACAAATTTCCCTACACAATAGATGCGTGTGAGCTATTTATCGGCAAACAAATTAGACTTCCTATAGTTTTCCTTCAAATGTGGTTAAATGTTCCAGATTCAGTAAACACAAAAAATGATACATCAGTTAGAGTTTTAATTTTTTACCGCTCAGGCTAGTAAGCGTAGTATGAAGGCTTTTCCAAGAGAACGGCGAACTGCATGCATACAATTTTAATTTGCTCAAAAAATATATGTAGTAGATCGTACATAACTATCATGGACCTTCAACCAAGGATTTTCTAATTTAAATAAAATAGGAAGGGGAATTCTATTTTTTGGGGAAGGTGAGACAAAGTACAAAGTAGTACATATTTATGCGCAACCAGATGTGCAATACAATGAAAATGTAGAAGAATTAACTGTGTATTTATCCCGACCTTCCGTACTTTGGTTCATGCAAGATGCCAGATTCCTTGCATGGTACGTAAATATATTATCAGTATTTAAGTATCGTGTATCATTAAAAATCGAATAGTACACGGAAATTAATGTTCATTGCTCAAGACTTTAAAAATTATCTCCTGATATTGCATGTTATTACCATTTCTTCGTATATTATCATAATTTACAATGGAAGAGCAAACAGTTGCACGAAAGTAAATAATAATTATGTAGAACAAGGAACGCACTTACAATTAGTTACTCTCTAGGAGAATCAATCCATACTATGCCTCAATGTCTCATACTATATTGCCTACAACATACTCTCACGAGAACTTATACCGGTGTTTAGAAACTTTTGGCTTGGGAAAAAAGTCGATGTCCCTCCAATGGGTAGGAACTTCCTATTAGGAAGAGGTCAAAGTTGATACGACCAATGTCCACATATTTAGTTGAACATTTTTTAGTTTCTTCAATGGATTATAAAAATCTGCATGAATTTTGAGTGGGTTTATTCTTTATTCTGCTCCACGTCCGGAGATATTTTGGATGGACTTAATTCTCTTAGATTTTCTTGGAACACAGAAAAACTATCACAGATTCTATTTTTGACTTAAATGTGAGCGTGTCGATTCCTTGCAACTTTGACGCTTTGCCATTGGGGTACTGATTTTTTCTAAGAACCAAAAGTTGCTAAATTTAAATTTTTGTACACTTAAACAAAAGAAGCCGCCTATGGCTTGCATATTTGACACAGAGTTTTTGGCAATTACAGAAATATGTATGCATAGAAAGAATTCTACTCTTTGGTATAGCAAGTTCGTTTACGATTTTCAACTTTGTGCAGACACGCACGAGATTTCTTATTCGTTTTTAAGACTCGAAACTGTAGAGTGTACAGTCTACAGTCTCATGTTGTTAGTGGAAATTTCAAGGGCGTCGTAATTATTAGAAATATTTTTAAAACGAGGATTTACAATTTTTTATTTCAAATCTAAAATGCACTAAAAACATGTTTTTGCTAATTGTACTAGATATTTCTGTGCAGTATATTATTTCATTCAGAAATTTTTTCTTCGATGACCACACGATGAAACGCTCTGTAAGGAAAATTATCGACAGAGATAAGAACCAATCAAAATAAATAAAAGTGCATGACAACAAAAAATTATGTACAGATACAATGGATCTTAATTACTGTTAATTGCATACAGAAGTACCTATTTGTTTATCAGCCCTTTGTACAAAGATTTTTTAAAATGAGTAGTAAGCATGGTACAAATACATCTCTAGAGATACTTACACACGTATGTTTGAGAAACCATATCAGTAATAATTGGTATTTTACGATTCATTTTCAACTCTTCCTTTCGTTATTTACTTTGGCTTCTACTGAATGCTCAAGTTTCCAACAAATCGATCAGTACTTCTAGAACGTAGAACTTTATGACATTGTTTGTATTGATTTTTGCTACTTTTTCAAGACGATTGCTCCAATCTACGCATGTAAGCGATATTTATTCTTCAGTAAGCTAATGACCAATGACCACTGATAAAGAAACAGGTCACTAAATTGTTGGCTCTTTTACTACGACACTTCTCAATGCGATGCAGAGCGTGGACTTTTAATTTCTGAATAATATAAATATCTTTCAGAATTGTAAGGTTTTTGAAATTCGGTAAAAAAAATCAGTGCTTAGCACTCTGACTCAAAAGTGGTACATGTTTTTTGCGTGTTTCTAGATTCAAAAATATAGATCAATATAGGTAGGTAAGACATATTACTTACAGAATACTCAAAATAAGTAACTACTGGGCTGACTATAAATACGTCATACGTCTACCATACATTAGTATTTGTTTAAGTTTGGAATTTCTAACTTAAAGCCGACTCTAAAAAAGAGAGACGAGCACAGCAATTCATTACTCATTAAAACAACATAATATGTACGTACTTAGTACATACATTATTAATTGTAAATACAAGTTATTTACATTTATTGCCTTTATAGTTTTGGAAAGGTTCAAAGGAAACCGGACAAAACTAGTAATTTCTCATCAAAGGCAAACTTAGTTTATATACAACACTTACATATGATTTATGCATACAAAAACAGTCTAGTTAAGAAAACAACAATAAAATGCGACCAGAAACTTCAAACTAAATATCTACTTATTAGTCATGTAAAGTTTGGCCCGCTTTTACTTTTTATACACTTGTATTAATGCCGATGAATTATCATTGTAAACAGTTTTGCAAAATGTGTCACTGTTCTGTATAACTTAACTTCTCGGCTCAACTCAATTGTTGCTCAATTGTATGTGGTGTGCCCGCAGTTGACAGCAATATGTTTACAAACAGAATGAAAATCTAGACGCTACTTTGCATGCAATGTCGTTGACAAA
>JAQIVE010007012.1:0-10893 GCA_034698285.1 Sminthurinus bimaculatus
AAATTGTAAGGATTCGTCACTATCATCATTTCAACTTAAGTTTTAAAAGTCCATTAAAATAAAGAAATTTTTAGAAAAACGGATAACTGGGTAAAAAACTAAACATATGCTGTCCAAGTCAATGGCAAATAATCTCAACAATGAAGTGTGCAGCAATATGTGCAATAGATAAAAACACAAAAAATATTTATACATAGTGATCAGTTATCAAGTGTGAAACTCTTTAGACACAGGACACGGACGGTAGAAGTTGAAAACGTTTTCGCAGCATGCAAGGGAGAATTAAGAATTCTACCTTGGCCACTGCTAATACATAACAATGGTTAATAGTAAGTTTCATTACTTTCTATACTTTCTATTCGGTTTTGTCAGTTTTAACAGCCTGTCTCGAGGAAATACATCTACAATCTCTTTTTGCGGTCCTCAAAATACATGACTGATTAGTTCTTTTGAACTCTACCCCTTTGTGTACATGTGAAATCGATTAATAAAAAATTACGATGATAAACATTAGTCAAAGACAATAACTTACCGGATGAAGGTTGAGCTTGAGGCGGATGTGCTTCTTTTTCTGAAATCTGCTCTGGAGATCTAGCACCATCTGGTCTATCAGAATCTGGGCTTTTTGGTGGACTCTTCTTCGCCAGTTCTTCAGCTCGTCTTTTTTCTTCTTCTGTAAGTCCACGGAAAGATAATATATTTGATACACCATGATAAAATTAGAGCTATGAACTTATACAAAAGCTAAAATATATCATCTTCTTAAACCATATTTTGTAAAAACCATGAATTATTACATTATTAACAATTTACCTTCACGTAACCTCTTTTCACGTTCTCGAATCTCATACTGAAAACATTTTTAAATAAAGTTGGATTATTTTATTAAAATTGCACATTGAACAAAGAGGATAGTTTATAATATAAATTTTGATAGCATGCCTCAAAATCGTTTAAATTATGCAACACAAGTTATCTAGGTATATACATGAAAATTTTCTATTTAAAAAACACAAATGATCTAAAAAACAAAAACATCAAAATTCGGACAAAAAATAAACATTATAATGTATCCTGATAAATAAATGTATCATTCTGTATGAATTTATGATACTGTATCACCGACGCATAACTTCATGTTTAGTCGTTAAATATTAGTCTGGAAACGGAATAATGGAAAAGACTAACAAATCCTTAGCTTCAATGCAATAGTCGTTGTTATTTGTTTAATGTTAATGCGACTGTAATTAGACAAATAATGCCAATATTAGTGAGAATGGGAATTACCACTTTCATTAAATTATAACTTCACCACTTAAAAAATCGAATAGCCGTACAATTTTTGTCATATTTTAGTTGGTATCTTCAAATAAAAACAGTTAGTTTTGACTTCACTCAAGAAAAGATGGGGGAAAATAGAAATAAAAAAAATACAAGATTTGGAAATTCACCATTTGTTCATATGGATAGTAGCCCCCCGCTTCCCCTCGGCCCAATCTTTTTTGTTGCTCCCTAATTTCGAGCTAATTTCAATTCCATTACATGTAGTCATTTAAACATGAAAAAAATCTTGTTTGTTGAGTAATTTCCTCACTTTTTTCACTTACAAAAAAGAGGCAAAAAAAACTTGACAATGGAATCATGATAATAATAAGAATTATATTATAGTATTCATTAAACGTGCACATTGTCTGACTGCCTAAAAATTTGAAATACTCTCATATATAAAACTTACATATATATATTTAGAAATTTGATAGATCACATGAACTATAACATTAATGAATTAACATAAATATCTAATATCTATATGTATAATAAATATGTAATACATAGAACATAACACAAAAGACGAGAGGAGAAAGATATTAAGTTAAGAAACATATAGAGATTGGACATCGAAAAATAGTAAGATCTTTTATAGTACGAAAATACAAGATAATTAAAAATATAAATGAAGAATTCTCCAAAACTCACCGTTGTAAGTCTTTCCAATGCAGTAAATCTTTCTTCTTGGGCTGTTGCGGATTTCTCAAATGCCTCGTGTTTCTTTATTAAGTTTTCAACCTCATCAATGGTATAACCCAAGTCTGAACTAAGAAGATAAGGTTCTTGTGCGATAACTAAAACATAATACAAACAAAAAGAAATTCCATAAGTATTTTTTTAGCTACGACATGGTCAAATTCACTCAAGTAAACTGTCTGTGCATGATAATAATAATATTAAAGAAGATTTGGAAAATCTAGCAGGAAACATTTTTAGCGTGATAATTAATGTTGTGTGAAAAAGTAAAGCACTAAAATAATTTGACTTTCTATAATATTAAACGCTAATTATTGTATAAGTCATTTTTCAATGAAATTAGAAATTAGTCATCGCAGTAATCATACATAATACATAATACAAGTTAAATCAATCTAATAACTAATAACACCGTAAATAAATAAAAATACTCACGCCAGGCTTCAGCAACTGCTGCGTCTCGAGCGAATTGGTACACTTCAAGAACTGTAAAAATTGGATACATTAATTCATGAAATCAGATCAGTTTTTAAACATGTACATTTAATATATTATATACATAATATTATATTCTATTTTTTATTGCATCAAAATTTCAATGATGCATTGTATTGAATTTATTTAGCCTTCCTTACTTAGTTGTAAGTGTTCCCAACGTTCTTCCCATCGATGCAACATGCCATTTCTTTGGTTAGTTAATGCCACTACTTTATCTTTGATCTGTAGAAAAATTACAATAATTAATTATTATTTATGATTTCTTTTAATCGACTATTCAAGGTTTAAAACTTAAAGCAAGCAATATGAAAATATTTGATAAACAGCGCAAGTACCTCGTTTGATGCATAATGGTTTCTTGACAAGAGTTCTTTGCCTAAGCGGAAGCAAGCCGAAAAATTATCCTCTCTAGCGTCGATTTCTGCCTTAAGACTTTGGTGGTTGTTCATCAGTAATTCAACGCCGCTAACATCTCTTGGTTTTTCGGATGTGTTCATTTGAATAATTACGTCATCCATCCATAACATGAGTGTACGCACCATATTGAAGAACTTGAACAAATCTCCTGTGTCGCCCAATTTTTGTTTTCTAGCTTCACAGTTACCTATAAACATAACATATAAATAAAGAAGTATTGTAAGTCGTATGTAAGCAAACCTCGTTAGAAAGTTAAAAAAACATTGCGCTGCATGTTATATGTTACATCACTGTATAGCTCACCTTGCAAGTTCATCCAGGCGTTAACAACTTCAGCCTCACGATTTGTAATTTCCTTGGCTTTGTCACCAGCATAGGCAGCTTGCAGTTTTCGAGAGTCGTCTTGTATTTGTTCGACCTTTTACAAAGCATCATATATTTTAGGTGCTTAGAACTTTCTCATGGAGGTTCGGTTGAAAACGGGCATTAAAATATACGGAATTAGAAGAAACTAAAATGGATTTTTAAAAAACATACTTGCGACTGCAAAGTTTGAAGATCTTGTAAGAATTGAACGTGTTTCCTCTGAAGTGCGGAAACCGAGCCAGCGTCTCCTAAAATAAGTTTTAACGTATTTAATATTTTAATCGTTAATTCTCGATTGAAGAATTATGTACAAATAACAAATAAATAAATAAATATGACTACATCATTACTTCCAACTTCATCCGGCAAAGCCGTTTGTTTCTCGGCAATTCTTCCCAATACATCTTTACAGTCATGGAAGAATTTATGAAGTTCCCGACTTGCCACCAACATTTGAGTACGAGTGTCAATTAATTCTAAAAGATCTGCCCAAGCTTCATTTAGTCCATCTTTCCATTCAGCAATGGTGGCAGCATCCGAGTGTTTCGCTGCAATCAGGCCATCAGCCATTTCATTGACCAAAGCGACCCTTTCATTTCCAATTGATTCAGTATCCCTTGCAAATTCCTATAATGTAACAACAAACCCCAAAATATTATACTTTCTAGTTTCTACATTTTTTATTCGCAATATCGTAGAAAATAACATGTGATGATTACTGTTACTTTCTCTTTTTATGACTCAAAACAAAAAAACTCCACCTTAAATCTCTCCCAGAGCATTGTTACATGATCGTAATCTTGCCCTAATTCATGGGAAGATGCCACGACTTCTCTCTCTGCAATCCATTGTTCTAAATCATCGACTTCTCGGTTCAACATGAAAAGTTTGAGAGCTTCTTCTAACTTAGATCTTCTTTCGTGAGCAAGGTCCTTAAGTCCGGCGTATAACTTGTCAACTTGGGCTTGCTTCACTCCAATATTGTCACTTTCGGGATGCTCTTGCATAATTAATTGTCTAGCTGTCTCTCCTATAAATTAAACAAGTTATACATAAGTACAGTTATACTCAAACTTACAATTTCACATATTATAAACTATAAATTGTACTCACGTAATTATCTGAAACCTTTTACTCAAGTTCTAATATACAGTAACTCAGTACGTACCTAATTGCCTAATAGTGTCTGCATAGTCATTAACAGCATTCTCCAGGGTCTCGTGTTTCTTGATTAAGTTTTGTGCGGATATCTCATCCTTTCCACGATCTTCTGCCATCATGTACAGTTCTTGTTCCGACATCCATGCCTCTGCCTCGGAAGCATCAAAGAGATATTGTTGTGCACGCTCAGATTGTAATAACTTTTCATTTCGTAGATGCACGGCATCCTTGAGTTCTTCCCAATTCTTTAGCAGTTCAGCATTCAGTTGCTCGAATTCATCTGCCTGTTCATGACCTTCAGAAATAAGTTTCTGCCCATTTCCAACAATAGTGTAGATTCTTGGTTCGTGATGCTCAATCTCATTTCGTAATGACTGATTTTTCTTCTTCAGAATATGGACATTATAAAGACTATTTCCAAATTCTGATGAGGTCGCTTGTGGCATTTTCTCAGCCACCCATAATTTTTCATCTTCAACATCACGTCGGAATTGGTAAGCTAGAAAAAATACGAGAGGATTATTAATTAAGATTTAAACTAACTAACTTGTTTATCCATTATCCAAACAGATGATAAACCTAATCAACTTCATAAAAGAAATATGTATTGAAGGTCTAAATGCTTCAAAAATATTATTTACCTTCTTTCTTCTTCTCAAGCTGCAACTTTCTGTTGGAAATGTAGAAAAATTATGAACATTTAAATATTTAACTGTTTTTTTATGTACATATATCAGCATACATACTATTGTACTATTGTTAGCAATGGATTCAAATTTATGCATAAATTTCGTTGACATATTTTACCTTGCTTCCAAAGGTGCCTTTAATTTATCAAATCGGTTCTCGACAACAGATTTCTTGGCTACAATATCTTCAACCTTATCAGGATCCATCTGTCGCAAATACTCAGCCTGACTTTCCAATTCGGTGACTTGTTTAGCTTTCACAGCCATTTGAGTTTCAATCATCTATATACCGCAGCAAACCACAATACAAAGAACGTTCAGAAGTTGAAGTAGTATAAAATTTAAAATATAATAATATTACTACTCCAAAGACCATACCTGTTGTTTCTGCATGAGAATATTGACCGAAGCCAAATCAGCACCGTAGTCTCCAGTCTCAATTTGTTTCTCCAAGTCATTCATCCAAGTGTCAATATCATCACAACTATAATATGAAAAAAAAAACAATAAAAGTGTAACTATTTAAAGTTTAAATCTTCATCAACAACAAGCAAAATACATTACACATCTGGTTTATTTACATCATAAATAATGTTATATAAAATGGTTAACTCACGTTTGTTCGTAAAGCACTTGTCGATTTGCGTCAAATAATCTTTCACCCTAAAACGAAATTAAAAGATGATCATGCAATATGAATTTAGAGTTGATAAATTATCTTTTGTTATTGAATTCGTATGATTTATAATTTAATTATGTAGTGGCATGACTTTACCTTCTCCTTAGTATTGCGTTCCAAATCATCAAAGTTTTGTGCCAGTTCATTCACCTATAACATAATTAATCATGAAAACGCCAGGTATTTAATTTCAGATAATCAGGTTCTTTTCAAAATATAATGGTAAATTATGATCTTAAAGTAAAACATAAATTAATTTTAATTCCATTTACTTTAGGCTTAATGAATTGGGCAAACTCTGGCTTTTCTTGTACAAGTCCCTCAGCAGCTTGCTGAACAGCAACAAGTCTGTCTTTGTTTGAAGCAATCTATGGTTTTATTGGGAGTTAAAGAAAAAACAAAATTAATTTTAAAATTATTGTTGATTTTCACGATGGATGTTTAAGATATTTTAGTGGAAGCCTATTATGGTGTTTGCTTACTTCTGCTTCGAATGCTTGGTGACGCGTCCATTTGCTGTGGACTGTTTTTGCGCTTCGGTAGGTTTCATCTTGGGCAATCATACTCTTTTCTTGCACCCATTCACCCAATTCTTCGCAATCTTGTAGGAATTGATGCAATTGAAGTTGGTCCTTCAATTTCTCCATTTGCTCCAGCGCCTTTGCCTTGTTTGTATCTCGTCGTTCACGAATACTATCGGCCTTCTTTCCAATCTTGTCAGCTTTAGGAAGAAAAAATACGAAAATAAAAATTAATGTTGATTCTAAAACAAATTTCGGGTAGAAAAAGGTAAGTAATTACATTGTAGGTGACCATCTCGGCATAAGGTTGAGGCAAACTGAATGACTCCATTGATTTTCTCGTCATTGGCATCCATAGTTGTGAGGAGGGCTTCATGTCGTTTGATAAGATTTTCAGCTTGCTCAAGGTTAGACTGCACAAAATAAGGATCAAGTGTAAATGTTATAAATGTATTATTTATATTACGTAGTTTGATTTACTTTGTAATTCATTTATACTATAATTATTCAGATAAAAATAAACACAATACACTGTGAAGGTCTTACAGGAGTTTCATCCTTGGCAAGAATATGTTCTTGCTGTGAAAGTAAGACTTCAGCTTGTTTAGCATCTCGCATGAAAATTTGCATATTCATGGACTGCGACAGTAAATCTTGTCTATTATCCCACATTTGTTTGAGTTCATCCCATCCGTCTTTCAGAGCCTTGAGACGTTCTCTCAAGAACATGTATTGTGGGTCATCTTGAGTTGATGGCTCCTATTGTTTTAAAGTAAAGAGCAGGATTAATTTACTGATGTACTTTAAGAATAGCAACATGACGTAACAATAATTTAATACTAGCGCATGATTGTACTTACCGCAAAGATTCTCTCTCCATACTCCATCATCTTTTCATAATCCTCTATATAATTTTCAATCTCTTCCTTAATATTTTGATGTTGACTGAGAAGTTTCTCCGCGTCAGCGAGGCTTGCAGGGACATCTTCCGATGCAATATCGGTCTGTGTTTTGGTCAACCAGGCTTGGAAGTGGTCCAGGTCACGGAGGAAACGATGAAGATCACCAGCTTCTTCAAGTTTGGCATCACGATCTTTCAGCTGTTCCAATATAAATGACAAGTTTATACTTTTGTCAAAAGCTACACAAATAATCATGTCGATTTTTTCATGTGTATACATCATAATATATCATGACGCAAGAAATAATATATGCGTGCTATACCATTTGAGTTAGTTGTTCCCAAACAACTCGGATTTGTTCGATTCGTTCGCGTATAAGAGCGGCTTCCTCTGGATGATCCTCACTAATTCTTTCGGCTTCTTTCTCCAAGGCGTCAAGCTTGGCCTGAATTGCAGCCAAGTCTCGTTCCATGCCAGATAATCGTCGTTGAAGAGTCATTATTCCAGTTAGATCCATCTCTAATTCGGCAGTTTCTTCCAATATTCTCTTTTTGTCCTCGATCCAAGCAATTGTCTCTCGGCATTCAATGTGGAAAGTCTGGACTCCATGAGCAGAATTCAATTCATCTCGCTTTCCCTCGGCCTTCTCTCTCAATTCTGACCACTTTGTATTGAGTTGATTCTGACGACCCACAATTTCCTCCGAGTTGGGATGTTGAACATGGAGAAGTTGTCTGGCGAGTTGATTGACAACGGCCACCCGAGAAGCATTTGAATTCATTTCCTTTTCGAAGCCATCATAACGATGTTTAAGGATTTCAACATCTTCAATGTCCTTTGCTGGAACCATAGTCAATAACATTCGGTCCTTTTCAGCCACCCATTGTTCAACACCTTCAGCTTCTGACAATAGTTTATACAAGGATAAAGCATCCAATAATCGTTGTTTTCTCAATTTAGCCAACTCGGTGAGTTCTTTGTAGCGGCGATCAATACTTGCAAGTCTCTCCACAACCTCGGGACTGTCTCGATCTTGTTCTCCCAGCTATTACAAGAAAACACGATACATATTTTATATCAATTATGAGTAAGTGTCATAAAATTTCATTTCATTGGTAGAAAAACCAATTAAATCATAATTAAATAACCAAAAGCTAACATTGATATTATAATTACTGTAAATTGTTAAACATCACATATACATATTTGAAATCTTACTTGTTGGGCTTGTTGATGAAGAACATCAATGGTGCTTGAATACTCCTTCAACTCTTCTGTTACATCCTCATGCTTCTTGAGTAATGACTGGACATTAGCTTCATCTCTACCAACATCTTCACTGGATACAAGTCGGAGCATATCTAACATCCACGTGTCAACGTCATCGGCATCGGCAAAGAATTGATGGTAATCAACGGCCTCTGTAAGTCTTCTCTTTCGGTAATCAGCCAGGTCATTTAAGTTCTGCCACAGATTCATTATTTCTTGTAGTCTTTCCTGAACCTTTTCTGCTCCAAACTGCTGTTGGTCAATCAAATCTTGACCTACACTTACTACACTCATTAGTTGAGGGTCATGGCTTGCTATGTCATTTTCTAATGCCTAAAACAAAACAAAAAACAAGTCAAAATTTGTTCAATGAATGATATAAAGATATTTTGAGAGTCATTACAATAAGAGTTTGAAGTTAAATTTACCTTTTGTTTCGACAATAGTAGATGTACAGTTGTTAAATCATGACCAATGTCACCCTGAGATAAAATGTTCTCCTTCTCTTTGATCCAGTTCTCTTCCTCGGCCATATCCCAATAAAACTGCCACAACTTCTTACTCTCCTCTAACCTGGTTCGTCTCTCGATTGCAAGCTTAACCAATTCTGCATAGGCCTCCTATATATTTCATATTGTAAACAAATTACATAGATACATTAAAGTACAAATTTCATTGTATTATGATCTGGGTAATTATTATGCATTACTTTTCACAATTTTGAGAATGAAGTGTACAATCATCACGGTAAAAATATATCATTTGACTTTTTTATCTCATACTTCAAGCTGTTGCACACGTTCCATGACAGCATTAGGATCAGCTGGTCGGAAACCTTCTAGACCAGGTTCCATGTCATCACTAATGAAACGTTGTGAATTTTGGACGACTGCTTTGACTCTGTCTCCCAAGACATTAATATCGGCCTCCACCAATGAGTGTTTCTGTAGTAAGTCTTCGACTCCCATTAAATGTTTACCGTAGTCATCAGATAGCAAACGCATCTTAATTTCTTCCATCGAATCCAAAATGTACAGCATTTCCTAAAAGAAGTTAAAATCGATTTTAGCAAATGAAAATCAGTTCTAAATGGCAATATACAAAAAAACCCTTTATTTTGTAGTGTTTGTGGTAACAAACAAAAGTCTATAATAGAATATTTTGAGTCAAACTTTAAGTTTCTCTGGCATACTTTCTCGTCCTGTATAAGTAAATTATTATATTATTCTTCCAAAGCTTCGGTTTAAAAGCACATTTGCCTCTAATGTACGTTTAATATACCCCGAAAAAGATTGTTTTTACATTTTTTCTGTAATGTATGGCTTGCCAAGGTAAAGTAAATAAATTTGATAATCCTCAGGAGAGATGGGAAAGTATTCAACAATTCTTTGTACCTTCAACCTACAATGTTTTACATTGCACTCTTTGTGTCTAAACTTTCCCCAGTAGGGTATAAAGTACAAACTTTTGCCTCCATATAAAAAAAGAAAAGAGGGAGAAAAAAATATGCAACGTCAAACGTCATCCGTATCTACTTTGAAGTTTCAAAAAATTCTTTAAGCACGTCTACATTAAAGTTTGTTTTGTTGTTGGTTTTTGCATCTTATACATGATCTTGTGCTATGTTTACATAGATACTGATATTATTCCGGGTTATTACAAGTATTCAATGTTTCTAACCTGGAATCCTTGTTGAAGTTGGAGTGAGGCTTCAAGACGAAGTCTTCTCGCTCTCAATAATTCCAAGAGATACTCCCACAATCTCATCACATTTTCTTTCCTCAAGTTAATTCTTTCAATATCATGGTAGTTTTCAGTTTCCAACTCTTGGGCTACAGCAACAACGGCCAGAACTCGTTCTTCATAGGCAAATATGTCTGTTTCAATGGCTTCGTGCTTCTTGGCTGCTGCTTCGACGGCTGGCAAATCAAAACCAAAGTTGTCTTGGGAGACTAAACGTTGATTTTCACTTAACCAAGTTTCTCTCATGCTGGCTTTACGATTGAACCGAGCAGCTAATTGTTCGAGTTTCTCTTGACGAATGAGTTCTTCCCGTAAGGCTAATTCCCTGTTATAATTAAACAAAAGAAGAAGAATATACTTTCATTAAAATCCACCTCTACTGCAACGTCATCTGTATTTTCTTGCTTTCCTTTCTAATAACTTGGGTAAAAAAAGCAATAAAATTAATATTTAAATTACATTACCTCTCATGCTCTGCTTTCTCAAGTCGCTCCCAAGCCTTGTTAATGTCTGAAATAAGTTTGCCTTCACGAGGAGTATAAGGCTTTTGGTTATTTGCTCGCATCCGTGATTGAACTAAAATAATATTCAGAAATTGAATAAACATTAATAATTATTATTAT
>JAQIVE010007013.1:0-10893 GCA_034698285.1 Sminthurinus bimaculatus
CCACCGCTCCCCCCACCACCCCCGATATTTGCACTGTCGGGGGAGAGGGAGCAGGACATTTTGTTGAGTGCTGCGGTGCAGGAGGAGGAGTTGGGCACCGGGATCCGGTTGTGCTTCTGAATGCCCGGGGTTTTGAGGTGCTCGCACCCCCGTCCACGCCCCTCCGGGCCCTCCTCCTCCTCTAAATCTAAATCCAGGTCCAGGTCCAAATTCATAACGGTTGGTAAAGTTGGAGTTGGGTTTGGATTTTTCACGAGGGAAAGTTGAGCATTGCACGTTTGAGTTTTTGAAGCAGAGGCCGAGACAGATAAATTGGAATAAGTTTGTGCACAAGTGGAAGTGGAAGAGTCATGAATAATTGCGGAGCTTCGAAAATTGCTGTTTGGAGTTGTCGTCCTCGACGTGGATGTCAATGACGACGACGATGAGGACAACGTTGATGATTTGGACGAGGGGTTTTTCAATTTGGGCTCCTCTTCTTCCTCTTGGACTTTCTCCACTTTCTTATTGAAGGAACGCAACCAATAGGAAAAAATCATCAAGACTGTCAACATACCAGGCCAACCAAACCTATTTTTTCAGCTCTTCCTCTCCCTCTTGCTATTGCTTTCACCCTGCCCAAATTTCACCAAATTGAAATCCACTTTCACATTTATTTTACCACCACCACCCGCCCATTTCCCCCATCAAAATCCAATAAAACGCCAGTCAAGTGCTTCGAGGAGGAGGTCAAAAAAAGCCAAAAACTAAAATTTATTTATTCTATTCAACAGTCATTCAATTTCCATTTCAATTTCAATGTGAAGGTGAAAGTTGGTTGGTTGGTGCACTTTCTCCGTCATTTTTTCATTTTTCATAATATTTTAAAATTCCGCACATTATTTTGTTGGTGGTGGTGGTGGTGTGAAAAAGTAGAAACCGTCATCCATCTTTGGAGTCACTCCACTCTATTCCACCATCACACATTTACACTGAACTCAAGAAGCGGGTGGATAAAAAGGAGCGGGGAAATTGATCGAGTTTAATTTTGGTGTTGGTACACATTCGTACATACATAAGTATACGTATATACTTATAATAATAATAATATAATACGATGCTATCAGCTTTCACCCGCACTTTCACTTTCACTTTCTCTTGCCTTTGGAAATTCCAGAGATACAGAGTAAATGTACAAGTAAATTGAATTGCAGTTGGTTGGCTGGTTTTTCCGGGCTGAGACGACGGAGTGAAGAGTGAAGAGGAACAGAAAAAGAGGGCGAGAGCGAAAGCCAACCGTCGACCTCACAACACGGAAAGAAATGTGAGCTCATCCTTTCACTCACTCACTCACTTTCACTACTTTCACTACTTTCACTTCTGTCTGCTTTCTGTCTTGCAGTTCATTTCACTGGAATTTGAGGAGCAACTCAACTCAACTCAACTCCCGAGAATTCTTCAACTTTCTCCAAATACACAGACACTCTGTACTCACACACACATGATATATATAAATAGATAGAAAATAGATAGAAGTGGATAAATCCCGGGGAATGTTGTTAACCACCGATAAAATGAGAGTAGGACATAACAACAGAAACAAGAGCCGAAACCACAAGAGGTCCAGAGAAGAGAATCCGAAATCGGCATATAAATCCAGGTCGAGAGTCGAGAGGGGCAATAAATCGGAGCCCTTGTCCAGAATTCGTGTTCTTTGAGTGGGCTAAAGAACAACAACAAGATTAGCAATCCCTTTGTTTTCCCACTTTTCTTCTCCTCAGCTGCTTCCTCTCTCTTCTCTTTACTTATGGCCGTTGGCATGGAAAAATGGAGAATGGAGAAAGTGCACTCGAGTCTCTCGAGACGCGGATCTTCTTCTTGTTTTCCTTTTCTTGTTCTCGGTGGCTAAGTAACCAGGAGCCTTGAAATTTTCCAACTCATTACTCCTCTTTTCTCTCTCTCCTCGTTTTATTCCTCCCCATCATTTCTTCATAATATATGGGTGAGGCAACAACATTTTCTCGCGGGCTCATGAGAAACTTGCTAAAGCTCTGGCATTCTTATTCTTTGCTTTGATGGGAAAAGAGAGAGAGAGAGAGAGGAATAAATATAATTAATGATAATGATGATTCCCGGAATGCGATCTCTCCTTGTTGTTGAAAGGAAGCATTTAATGTATTTGCATTGTGTACATTATTATTTGTTCCATTTATTCTCTCGCACTTTCTCCGGAATTCTTTTCTTGTACTTTCACTCCTACTTTCATTTCTCTATTTTATTCTGTCCTACTTGTTCACAATAGTTCACAATATCAAACATACACACACGGTTACACACTTACACACTATTCACTATTCACTCTGGAAATTTTCGCAATCTTGAAAATGTTTCCCAACTTTGTGACAAAGTGCTGGGAGAAAGTAAACAAGGACTAATGAGCAACTCATTACGCCGAGTGAAAGCAAGCAAGCAAGCACCAAAGTGAAAGTTGGCCGTGGGAAAGTCAAATTGACAAGACAAAGGAGAGAAAGTCAAGTCGAATGGGGGCATGATACCATGATGATGTCAATCCCTCAAAAGTTCTCCAATCAGCAAAACAAATCCTCATTCAGTATCAAAAATTAATCTTTTTTAAATGGGCGCATCCAACCAAATTAAAATAGTTGACTGCAAAACTGGCCAAAAATCAGTTGATTGCATCAGCTACTAAGTTTATTGATTTATCGATGGTGTCTTCTATCGACAAGTTGGTTTCCTACTGGTTTTGTCAGGGGGTCAAAATTATTCAGGAAAGACCATGTTTAAATTATCGTTCGTTTTTTGGACAGTGACAAAGGATCTTGGTTTAGTTGGCAGGGAGAAAGCATATGAGTGTATTTTTTTGTTTTTGAAATTAAAATGGGGGTCACGATCTGGAGGAAATTTAATTTCCCATGAAATGAAGGCAGGATCTGGATCTGGAGTTGAGGAGGAGGATCCTCTTTCTTTCTTTCTTTAATTCTTTCTCCAGGATTTACCACAGGAAGTAGAATAAGAAAGAGAGGTCTGTACTTTAGGGGTTTGCCAATGAGAGGACGTCTCATGCAATCCAAAAAAAGGGCGAAAGGAAGAAAAGAAATGGAGAAGATTCTTCTCCAGACGTTTCCCTTGCCCTGAAAGGATCTACTCGTGGACGTGAACCGAACTTGTAAACCTTGTTTTTGTTTCCCAAACTTCTAAATTAATTCTCCTCTCGTCCTCCTCTCCCCTTTTCTCTTTCTCTTTTATTTGCCATTTCTTTGTCCGCCGCCTCTTTTCCCTCTTTCTCGAGAACCCAACAAAAAATTTGGTTTCTCTTTCCTGTCTAAATTCATTTTCATTACCGGCTTAATTATTTTCATTACGTCTTTCTCCATTTCTCCGCCATTTCTCCATCACTCAACTACGACTTTCACCATACATATCACCTCACATCACCCAGCTACTCAGCTGTTCAGCAGTTCAACTGTTCAACCCACCAACTCCAATAGAAGCAGCAGGAAATGAACACTGAACAGCAACGCAGAAAGAAAGGTTCCCTTTCTTTTCTTTGGTGATGAAAAGGATAATTATAATAAAACAATAACAATGGTGAAAGTAGGAGAGTTGAGTTAAAAAGAAAGTGACAAAAAAAGAAAAGAGAAAGTAGGTGAAAAGTACCTGTTGCCTACATGCACAATTGGAGAGGAGGATGAGCTGACGAGGGAGCAGCTGACCTCAATTTGTCAGCCTGAAAAATGGTTTTAATAAGCACCATTGACTCTGCCTCTGTTCTCTAACTTTTTCCGTCATTAATTTCCCTGGCACACTCTCCACGCTCCACCTCCGCAATTTCAAAAACTCGAAACAAAGTTGAAATGTTGGAATACTTTTTACCCGGGTGTTCTTCTTCCTCCGATTCTCGTGGGTACTTTTAAATAAAATATGCAAGGATAAGGACAGTGATAAAGTGGGGACAACCTCCCCTGCATCTCAACTCAAGAAGAAGAAGATACTTGAAAACTACATAAATAGGGATCTAATCACCAGTAGTATTTTCTGTACAAAATGATGACAAAAGCTGGGAATTGAGGAGGAGGAGGAGGAGAAAGTTTGGTTGGTTGTAATGACTCGGGTCGTTAATAATTCCCGGGCTCTTTGTCACTCACCGCACCCAGAGCAGAGTACATAGGGAAAGTACAACAAGGACTACTTGTATAAAGCGCGGGCATAATTAGCGCTTTGTATTTCCCCGAAAATATGAAAGTATGAAAGTGTAATCGAGGGTGACAATTCCGGGTGAGTTGGTTGGTTGGTTGGTTGGGATGGATGGAAATTAAAATGAAAATTCGATTCTCGCAGCAGCAGCAACTGTTTGGCCTAAACTTGTCACTTCGATTTATGCTCTCGGCGGCTCTTTCCCCTCCTGCATTATTGCATTAAAATCCAGAGGGGATGAATATGAAGAGAGAGTGCAAATACATGAGCGAATGACGGCAATTTTCTATTCTCTCCAAAATTAATTTCGGCGACGAGACAAGCAGAGCACAAATTGAACAAAACAAGTGATCCTGCTGACGATAGAACAGCTTGCATAATATAATACAATACTAGTCATCATCATCATCATCATGATCAGAATGACGATGATAATGACACATTGGCAAATAATTAAAAGCTGCACTGAAATTCAAAGTCCTATCGTCATCATCTTCAGCCCTACTTTATGATCCTCTCGCCCAAGAAACTAATTAGAAGGATGAGCTCAGGTAATTTTCTTTAAATTTCAACCAATTTATGACCGGGTGTTCCCTGTTGCTACCCTACAAAATTCAAAACTTTCCCTTCACTTGTACTTTCACTTTGTCTCCGACTTTCACTTGGATCTCGACTAAGACTTTGACGCCGACTTTTGCTTTCTCTCGGCTGTAATTTCTTTGGTCCCAACTTTTACCTTATTCCACGTCACTTTTTTTAGTTGAAAAATGTGGAGTTGTAAACGTTACTCACAAAACAATGCACAAAATAGTTGAGAATGTTGCCAATTAAAAGTCTCAGATGGTCCTTTTTTATCTCACTTGACACTTACATAAAAGTGAAGAAAGTTCTTCAAGTTGAGTTACCAACTTTCACTTGGTATTCTTGGTGCAAAGGATTTGTGATAGCGTCCTTGTTTTTTTGCGTTGTGATAAAAATTGTAATAAGGAAGGGGAATCAGTTGGTTGATAAGGAGACGGAAAAAAGAGGGAAAAGCAGGAAGATAGATAGACAGATAGATAGATAGATAGAGGCAGATAGTGGACTGGTGGAAGAATCGGGAGAGCGAGACGCCTGATGCCTGCTGCGATGCCGACCATCCAATACGACCATCCACTCAATTCTGTTGTCAAAGAGAGAGTTGAACTGAGTTGAGTTGAGTTGGTTGGTTTGCTGGCTGGCTGGTTGGTTGGTTGGTTGGTGGGCTAGTGTGAGAGAAGGGAGAAAGCGAGCGAGCTACTTGTTGAAGCTCCGAAACATCGCAGCAGGGGAGAGAAAGCACAGAATAGAACAGGGAAAAGTCTCACTTCTTTTTCCCTACCTCGCTCCTTTCTCCAGCTCCAGCTCAAGCAGCAACAGCCAACCTCAACTTGTGTATATGCTGCATGCTGGAGAAACAAAAGCAGGGCAGGACAACATTTTTTACGCTTGCTTTACACAATGCGTAAAATATTCTCCAGTTCTGTAGACAACATTTTATCCAGGGTTTTGCTTCTATCCCCTCAACATTTATAAAATATGCTGTACACCAGCTGGATATTTTTTTCCGTGGCTTCAGGTTTGACCACAGTCCTGGTTCTGACTCTGGTTCAAGTTTCAGGTGAATCACCATTCCGTTCAAGTTTCTCTAATTTATTAGCTGACCGGAAAAGTACATCCGATGCCCGATTGATCCCTACATCTAGATTCTAGATACATAGAAAGATGCGCATCCAGTTGTACATACACGTTGGAGAGCAAAAAGAAAGCCGAGGAAAGTTATTGTAGCTGACAGAGAGAAAGCGCGGGAAATGGACCAAAGGCGTAGACTTGTGGATAAAACCGCAAGTGAAAAAAAGAGACGGTGAAAGTTGGGGATTTCATCCAGAGGAATGAGAAAAAAATGTATGTGGTCGAACTGTGGCGAGATGTGTGTTAATAAATGTGTGCTGTGGAGTGGAGGCGCATTAAATATCCGCCAAAAATAAAGAAAATCCGCACCAGGGAAAAAAGGGCGATGCACAATGTACAGCCCAATAACCCACAAAATGACTCCCATGTTTTCTCTTTTTTACTTTCTCCTTCTTCTTCCACTCTTTCTATATATTTTTCGCTTGGGTTTTTGGAGCGCCTTTTCCCAATTTACTCCTCTATTCTTCTCCGCATTCTATCCTCCGCATGCGAGTATTACCAAAGGAGAAAGCAAAAGCCCGAGAAATAAGAAACCACCAGCCATCATCATTTTCCTTTTCTTTTTCCTCCGGTTTCGGTACTTTCTCTACTTTCTCCATCCTGATCTTTTGTTGTCTCCCGCTCTCATCTCATCTCATCAATTATCATTTATAATATGGATTCTTACCTCGCCGCATCACCCCATACACATTTCCATTCCCTCCATCTCACAGCCTCCCTCATCCATCCTTCAAGGATCCCGCTTCTTCTACCTCTTCCCATTTTTTGTATTGTAGTTTACTGCGCGGAGAATTAAGATTGACCTGCTCTACGCCAAATCACAGTGGTCAGACCCCAGAATGAAAAACGGGCATTCTTTGATGTTTCGACTCCTCCACTCCACTGACTGATAAATATTTTCCGAGCATGACGCATTTTCCCTCACACCAAATCTTGTGCATGAACATTGAAAAAATCTCGAGTTACGCGGGGAAAAGCATCTCGACTTTCTCCCATAGAAAAAGAGTAGTAGTGGAAAATAATCATCTATGAAGGAGAAGGAGGCTCCTGCATACTCATATTCTCATCTCCATCCGTCTAACCGTCTTTCTCTTCTCTTTTCCAATAAACTCTTAATAATAAAAGTGAGGAGAGCCTTCTTCTTTCGACATGTTGATTTTTGAAACCTTTTTTGCAAGGAGATTCCAAAAACGAGGATGTAAAAGAAGAGAGAGAAAGGGGAAAGTGAAAGCGCCGAGGGGTGATTAAAGTGGATTTGGGCGGTATTCCAATGGAAATTGATTCCACTTCATCTCTCTCTCTCTCTCTCTCTCTCTCTCGTTCTGTCTTTGGTTGGTGATGGAGAAAAGAGATTGTCTGCATAACACACAAGTATGTTTGTGTATTATGTATATAAGCAGAGTGGATAAAGTATCATCTGCATAGACTAGAGACGAGAGAAGAGGACTGGCAATGGAATGACAACTTTTGGATTGACGAGCAGAAATGGCCCGAATTGTGACATTATCCCGTCTTTGACTTTCTCTTTGACTTTCACTTTGGGCTCCATTTCTGTTACAACTGTAACTGCTCTTCTCTCCTCTCTCTTCTGTTCTTGTGTTGGGTCTCAAGTTTGCTTCCTGTTTCTCCCCTGATTGAGGGAGAGATGAGAATGGCCGTGAGCAAATGGCGGCTTTTATCTCTTTCTCTTTGTATAGTTGTGGAATTGCAAAAGCCCGCCTCGTCATAACTATGAGCTATGAGTGTATAATAATAATGGGAGTATATTATGGAGAATGTTTGAAGGATACTTTTGAAACTTGAGATGAGATTTACACAATATTATTGTATAAAGTACTAGGAGTATAGGAGTAGGAGAGAAAGCAAGGCGAAAGCAGGAGCCCTCATCCAATCCAATCCAATCCAATCCATCTCAACTTAAATTCACAAACTCATCCCCTCTTTTGACGATTCAAACTCCAAACATTAATCGATGTTACCATAGAAGCATAGAATATCTACACAGAATAATATACTTTCACCCGCCGATACTCTAAATCAAAATCTCCATTCTGTTGATACTCCTCTTCCTCCTGCACGCACACAGAGTCAAGTCAAGCAAACACAAAAACACACACTCACACCGAGGATTCCACTTATTTTATCTCTTTCTTCTACTCTCTTCTACTTTCTCTTTTTGATTTTTCACCCTGATGCTTTCTCATTTCTTCATCCTTCTTTACCTTTCTCCTCTTCTCTGTTTGCTTTACATCAACTGGAAATTTAATATTTAATGCACCCGCCAAATCTTTGTCTTTTCATCCCATTTCTTGGCCTGGGAAGAAACATGACGACGACGGCCGTGACTCGGATAATGAAGCGCACACAACTTTTGCTTTCGTTAGATTGCTTCATTAGCACAGTTACATATTTTTAATGCTGCATTTCCCCTGCCAATCAAGCAGTCGCTGGATTTTTTGCAAACTAATTTCTTAATTCAAACCGCTTGAGCATTGAGGAAAGAAAAAAGGCAGGAGAAATGAATGGATGGATGGAAGGATGTAAATGCAAATTGAGGGATTCCCATTTGCATTTCTAGCGTGTAAATTGACAAATTTGTGTAAAAGGGAAAGTTGCGGCTTTTGCCTCGTCCCCCGGAGAAAGTTGATGCATGTTGGCGTTGGGTGGGAAGCCTTGTACCAAAACTTTGTAATTGCGGATGCGGATGAGCATCTAGAGTTACCCTGCTGCTACTGCTGCTCTTTTTAGTTTAGTTGGTTCCCTTGACTCGCTGAGTAATAAACGTCGGAGAGAAAGTGTTTTACGAGCATAAATAATAAAGGAAGGGACAAAATGTGTAACATAATCATCACCATTTCCCTGATAAGCATAACCATATGTATAATCATAAAAACTATACTCATAATAATAATAATAATGGTGGGCCATAAATCGTAAATGGTAAATGGTTCGCGATAAATGCTACATAAATGTAAGCCCAGTAAGTCAACCAAAGAGAGAGAGAGACAGCTGAAAGAAAAGGGAAAGGAAAGGTAAAATACAAAATACAAAAGGACGGAGGACAACCAAATAAAAAAATTTACGACCCGTCTTCACACCCCTAAAGCTGGATTGCCTTTTTACTCCCTTTTACTCCTTTGCTCCGTCATTTTTACCTCGTCATTAGCAAAACTGCCTCACTTTTACACGCACACACACAGACAAAGACAAATTGGAACAGTTGTATGTAGTATTGTAGTATACAGTCATCCCCATTTCACATATCATGTATTCCCCGCAGGTCATTTCAAACCTGGGCACATTTTCAAAATTTTATGTCCCCCGTCACCACAAAACTCGTAGATACAATAAATTTGAGCCCTGTTTTTAAATTTGCCATTGGCCTCAAGAAAGATCGTTGTACATACATGTGTAATAATGGCGGAGAATAAATGGGAATGGATAAATTGTGAAATTCTAAATGGAGTTGTAGCTGCCTGCTGCTCCTGTTTGACCAAGGTGAGGACGGAGACAGTGGAGAAAGCAGCTCAAAAAAGACATTGGGACAATTTTCTAGCCATGGTAATAATAATAATAATAAGGAAAAGAGTGGAAGGACTTGTGCTCCATTGAGCTGGGTCATTATTCCCCAGGAATAAGGGCCATGTGATGACAAGAGAAGGAAGAGAAAAAGAAAAAGATGCAGAGATGTATCATCATCATATGATGGAAATGAAAAGAGAAATTCGTCCAAATTTAAATGGCAGAGAAAGAAAGAAAGAAAGGAGGAAAGAAATGGAGGAGGAAAAGAGGGAAGGAAGGAAGGAAGAGAAATGGAGGGAGATGAAAAGGAACAATTTGAGATGCTGATTTGACCATCAACTAACAGATGTAGGTATGTGTGTATGTACATATGCAGGCAGGCAAAAGAATGAAAGAAAAAGAAAGGAAAAGAGGAAGAAGGGAGAAAATAATGTGAATGTGGGTTTTAGAGTGCAAAAAAGAGAGGAAAAAAAGAGAGAGGAGAGTAGAGGGGACATACACATAGATTAGACATGGAAATTGTACGGTGTGTGTGTGTATCTATTATGACGGTGGAGGGGGAAAATCGATACTTTCTCCGCTCCTTTCTCCACTGCCCTTTCGTAGTCAGTCTACACATACATACTTTGGTTTTTTGTGCTGTGCTATGGTGCATGCATTTGTGTGTGTGTGTGTGTGGCTCAGAGATAGTGTCCCGTCCTTCCCATTTCCTCTCTTTTCCTCTCCCTTTTTTCATTATTATTATTATTATTATTATTATTATTGGAGTGAAGACACACACACACACACATACACACACGGCACATTTTCATTTCTCCATATGAAAATATTTGACATGTCTCTGTGTATGCATGTATGCATGTGTATATAGAAAACATGTCTCCGTCTGTCCCAAGTTGGATGGCAAGACTCATTTTGAGCCTCGTGCCCGAGCCCATCCATGTCCACATCCATGTTCATGTCCTTGTCCATGTCGGCTGTCGAATGTCCGTCTGTGTGTGACCATGAAATCATGAAACTTGGTCCCCATATTCACTCACTCACATGTCCACACATACATACACGTCTCACAATTTACAAGTTGGAAACCCCACAAAATGGAAAAAAATGAGGGACGAGAAAATGTTGGTCATCCATTTTGTCTCCTCTCCTCTACTCTCAACTCTCAACTTTCTTCCGACTGTCTCCTCTTTCTTTCAGTTTGCTCGACACATTGATTGGACATGAACATACATACATATATTTTGTACATGTGTAGACATGGTCATGGATGATATGGTGCATCCAAAAAAATCAGCTCCGTCCATTCCATTCCCTGTAAAGGCTTCCAAATTAATTTGAAATTGAAGGAGAAAAAATCCTCCTCCTCCTTCAATTTCAATATTCCGTCCCCCTCCGGCCCCCTTCTCCCTCCACTGAAAGAGGAGGAGGAGGAGAAAGACAGACAGAGAGTAGGAGTGGAAATTC
>JAQIVE010007014.1:0-10888 GCA_034698285.1 Sminthurinus bimaculatus
TTTTACTGAATTTGAAAGTTTTGACAGTGTGACATAAAAATATGATTCATTTCAACTATAAAGCGTTTTTATTTCATCAAGAAATTCGATTTCTAGCCTGAAATATCATTGATTGAATTTTGGATGTTGGAGTAAAAGTGCAGGTTTCTTGCATTTTGTGACAGGAGACGGCAATTTCAAATGGCTGCCATTTCTACACCTGATGGAATTTTAATATGCGGTAAAAACAAAGTTCATTTGAAATCGTTTAAATTTTAATAATCCGTCGTTATAATGTAAGAAATGTCACACCCGCCAAATGTCCCAAAATGACGGTTTTTGCATACCGGCGGGATGGGCGGGGTAATCGGTCGACGGATATGAAAAGTGGCGGAATCCAGTCCTTGTGATGCCGAAATTTGCGGGAGAACGTTTTGTGAGCCTGGGATTCGTATTTCAGACATAAAAGCGAGTCAAAGTTAAGAGGAGGTGAAAACTTGATCAAAAGGAGTCAACTTTGAAGCCTTTGAGGGGGCAATCGCCGCCATATTGGAAAAAAATGTTAATCGCCAAAATAGTCCAAATATGGTCTAGTTTAATTTTTTTGGGTGTGCGGACAAATCCCAGACCTGACCCCCAGAATGAAACAGTCTAGGCAGCCCTATTTGGAGGAAATGCTGAGAGACTGGAAGAAATTGACTGACGAATTTACGAAAGAACAAACCAAGGAGCTTAAGGCCAGACTGGCCAAGTATGTGACCGGACTTGAGATACCCGCTTTGTACATTCAAGGGGCCAGGGATACCATTATTCCAGAAACGGATGCCGAAGACTACGCCGACTGGATTCCATATTTTAAGTGAGAGAAACATTCCTTAAATATTATATTTGATTTTTATTGACCACCAAACTCAAGTTTTTGTTCAACAAAGATGTTCAAAAATGGTGCTCAAATTTTGCTTAAACACTTTATTTTTTTGAAACAGCTATCACCGATGGCCAGATGGCGGTCATGATCATCTGGAGTTTGTGGACCAGTTTGTCAAAGTCACCCAAAACTTTCTCTCACTTCCTGTTTATCCTAAGGATAAAGATGAAATTGATATTTCAACTCTTAAATAGGTACTTGATATTTGTCTAATTGAAATTAGCTAAGGTCATTGGTAAATGTTTTGGTGCTTGAATTTCAAATAAATTACATTTTTTGAAGCTAGGTTAAAATTCAACTTGGATTTTAAAAACATTGTAGTATTTTTTATCATGTTTCTAAAAAGCATTACCAAATCTTTTAGAGGTTAAGTTTCCATAAACATTTTAGGACCCAAGATTTCACAAAAGATTTCACCATTTCCAATAAGAAGCAGAAACACGAGATTCCCATTAAATAGACGAACCCTTTGAAGATCAAGGAAACCTCGGTATTTTCATAAGCTAAGGGTCGGAATTCTTTAGGTGTTTCATCAGAATCCGCTTCAGCTGCTGGATTCTTGTTCCTTTCGAATCGGCGATCCTGCCACCATGTCCAAAGCGGGAAAATTCCCGAGCTCATCAAAACCTTCATCCTGTAAGAAAGAACAAAGGGCCGATATTTGTCCAGACCATCTTTGATCCAAAAGCCTTCCAGTTGCTGAAACGAGGCGTCATGTTCCAGTTTGTTGTTGTAACAATTTTTTGAGATTCGGGGACCTAGGTCCGTTTTCTTCGTCAGTGTACTCATTTTCGTTTTCTTTTGAACGATGTTCCAAAAGTGATCAAGCTGCCTGGATCTCATCACTAGAGCTGCGGCGGATTGTTGTAAAAACGTTTTTTCGAGAAAGCGATCAAAGTTTGGGGGACAAGCCATGCTTACTCGATGAAGAATTGAAGATAGTTCCGCAAACTTATTGCACGCTTCGATGTGGGTACACTTTGACAGAGAGAAGGTCGAATTTCCGGTGACTCGGCAGTATGCGTTGCAAGGCCGAGTATAGCCGTCGACATTTCTTTCGAAATATTTGTAGAACGGGATGTTCAACCTGCAGTTGAAGTTTGATGCATAATTCAACTTTCTTTTACTAGCAGGACCACCTAGGTCGTACCAGCATTTGGCGGTAAAATCCGGCTCGTTACAAAAATTTCGTAGATCCTTTTGTACAAAGTATATCTGGAACGAGTCATTTTTCAGTAGTTGTTCCAGAGTTCTCAAACTAGTCTCGGTGGATGGTGGAGCGACATAGTTTGATTCCATAACTCCTCGATAAGCATTCGTTAGAACCAGGCCCATGAGCAACCAAAAGCCAAAAATGATGTTGAGGAATCGGATCATTCTAGGATTTTCACCAGAGCTTCCAGGTGGACTAGATTGCTCCACCAAAATTTGGTAGATCGATTCTGTTCCGAATATTATTAAGGAATGAAGAGTATTAAATCTGGTATTCGAAGCCTTGACTAAAATCGCGGTACACAAGCAGACTAATGAACTCAGTATTGAAAAAATGAGTGCTGCCCAAACTTCTTGAAGAAATGGCTTGATGAAAATCCGATAACCCGGAACTGAATCATTTTCCACAGCATCGCCATTACAGGCGATATATTTGACGGTTACTTCTCCGGTGACAAACTTTTGGACCCAATATCCCAAAAACAAAATTTTTTGATCCGTATCAGCAAAAAAGTATTGATCAACGGAGTGAGCCGTCACCTCAAAAGTTGTGTTAAATCCGGAAAAGATAAAACCGATCGCGGAAGTTTCAAGATCCACTGGCTCGTTACGATCAAAGGGACTCGCCTTGTTCCGGAACATTCCATCCTGAACAATGTTGCTAAAATGTTGACCAAGGTTCAATTTAATTTCAACCCCGCTACTCTTTATCTTTTCAACCAGATCCGCATAGGTTTTCATCAAAATGGGTAGACAAAATCGGCTACTTCTACTGGATTCTTTGGGTAATCTGCAAGATACTGGTCTTTTGAACTCCACTTCAGGACAATATTGGCAAAAGCACCATCCTTTCATTCCGGAAACGGTGATTGCATTGTTTTTAATAACCTTGTAGAACAAGTAAAACAAAGGTGACGTTTCACGATCCTTCGACCATGTCTCTTGGAACACTTCCAAAGTGCTTAATCCAACAAATTTCAAAGATGGATCGATGTTTAAAACCAGGGTGATTTTTGGTCGATGCCAGCACTCACGCGCATCTCGATGACAGGGATATCGCAGCTGGAGTCCTTTCCACAGGTCTTCGGTCAGCTCATCAGAGGAGACGAAGGCGATGTTGATAAAGCAGTTGTGGAATTTTAGTCGATACGCACGATCCCACTGTTCGTGCGAACGCGCATTGTAACCTCGGTAATATGTCACGTTTAAAAATACTGTTGGAACAGCTGGTTGCGGATAATTTTCCCCTGTTCTAGAATGGTAGATCAGCTCACTGAAGTGAAGGAAGCAGTACTTGGACTCCCCGATTTCCTGGATGATTTTATTCAAGCTGTAAACAAAGCCGAGAGTTTCTGAATTCTGTTGAATTTGGATGGTGGAACTTTGAACGAGAATTATGATTTGTAGTAGACTGCTGATCAAAAGCAAGGTTCTTTTCTTGTTATGGCAGTGCTTAAGCAAAAGAAATGAACCTAACGTCATTTTTATGACCTTTGATATTGAAACGGATGTATGTATGTGTGGATGAAAAGATAGTAAACTTTATCATTTGTACAATAAATTATTTGAATAGCTACTTCAAGATGAACCAACACAAGTTTCCATTTCAAAAATTGAACTCCAGTCAACAACAAAAACAAGGACAATACATAATTTGCGTAAAATAAATATTTATATTCACTTGCCTTTTTTTCTCGTCAATTAAATATTTATGGAAAACAATTTTATGCTGATTTCACATTCATTTTTCACTTTTCTGCTACCTAATTATTGCTTTTTTTAAAAAAGTATGGTTTTCCTTTCATTTTTTGTACAAATGCATACAACCCATAGCATAATCCTGGCGAATAAATACCCTTGTAAAAAAATCTTATCCAATCTCATAAAAATTTGATGAGATTTGACAATATTTGATGACGTTTTGATGATATTTCATCAAAATCTTCTAAAAACTAATAAGACTGTCGACCAAATCGTTTCCAAGTTTCATGAGACTTTTTGACAAGATACTTTCCTAAGGGTGACCAGTTTTTTACGGATGCCTAGAAAAGAATCAGTTGTAAGCATGTAGGTTGTAGGTGGTTAAAATTCTTCATTAACATTCAGAAAAATTAAATACAGCATGCATTGCATCCAAACATCAAGCAATCAAGCATATGTGAAAGTTGGCTGCGTGTACCGTGTACCGGTTTACCTATTGCATGAGGAGGAACTCAAATTGTTACCTACCTACCATAAAAATCGCCCTTTGATTTTCTAGCGGAAAAATTATTAAATTGAAGTTTCTTTATACACACAATTGATATTTGCGAACAAACTGTAAAACTTTTTCAGACAAAAAACAAACCAAAGTCTTCGAAATTAACAAAGTTTGCAAATTAAAATCAAATCAGCTGTAGGAATTGCGCGTAGGCAGTTTTCTACAGTGAAACCTCGACAGCATGGAATGTCTTGAAGTTGTTTAGTAAAATTCAATTTCTCAGGCATCTGTTATAATATTTTACAGAAATAAACATTCAGCATAATTGCAAATTTTGTGAGAATCCGCTCATAGAATGCAAAAATTTGTAGTCCTAAGAAATGGGGTGGTACTGTATGAGGATTATTTTCATTCATTTTTCGACAAAAACCATCGTAATAAGTCATTACATGCTGCCTATCTGAAATAGGTTTTTGAAAATAGCGCATCCAGTCAATCAAAAGTTTACAATTGCTTTCTGACCTTATCAGTAGCCATGAATAGGGCTTTTGCGTCGTCAATTGTTCATTGACCAATATTTTTCTGAAAAAATAGAGTTGACTTTTAGTAAATAAAGCTCTGACTAGGTTTAAGCTGGTTTGTAAGCTCCATTCCATGTCTAAAGCTCAAAGTTATGTAACAAAACGCGGTATTCAGTTGAAGATGTTTGACGCAAAATTTTTTGGAAGATCATTTGAGCCCAAATACTTTGCCGTTTTTTGTACCACCCTAACTTTATTTCCTCTGGAAATGGGAGGCAGCTTGTTCAACAGCCCTAGCAGTGATGCTCAAGCAAATATGGCCACGGTTGTTGCTGAAATTGCACTTGAAACTTTTAAAAGTTATGAATACTCACCGATTGCCCTGGTGTTTTTAAAATTTGGTGGATCAAGCAACTTGGAAATTGATCACGAAAATTTATTCGAGCCAAACTTTTTTGATAGTCTGCATAAAAGATTTGTTCCTGTTATCTCGGTGAACCTTCAACATTCGGATAATCATTCTGATGATCACATCAGAAACATAGAGGTCCAGTTTCCAAAAAGCATTCACAAAACAATTAGTTTGCTCTTCGTTCTGCAATACGAGCAAAATATCGGGGATTCTGAAAAGACGTTCCAAAAGAACATGGAACTAGTTATGAAAACTTTGAAGACTTTGGTTTACCCCGCGAGTTTAAACGGTGCAAGGTCTAAATACATTTTTCTAACAAAATTCGATAACCTAGCAGATTCAGTATCTGAAAAACCGCGATTAATTCAAAATGATCAGTTTCTGCTTCTGCAATACAAAATTGAACTAGTCTTTCACACATCGGGATCTGAAGCGGACTCTTTCACTATACTCGCCTTTTCATTTTGCAGTCACTGTCCGACCAATCAGCAAAAGCGACTTGTTTTGTCCTACAATTTTCTTAAGGGCAGTTCCAAAACAAATAGATGAACATTTTTATCAGATGGCCTACTTTTCCCAGACTTCACCAACAGTTTCTATGGACGTCCTCTTGTACTTCTATCGTCAACTGCGACTGTTCAGCAAAATAATGGTGCTAGGTTTCAAGCTGCGCTTTTAAAGACTTACAAGCTCTCTCCAAGTCATCGACTTTTGAAGGAGATGGAAAAGAAGTTGAAGTTTGTTTCAAAGTCTACGAGATTTTCAGGGGGGCAAAACGGATTGCGTGAAAGCTTGTGGATTAGAATGAATCAAATCAAGATGGCGATGAACGTCAACATTTCTCCATATTTTGCCTCCACCACTATGATGGAACTTAGTCAGCCATATCAAAGAAATCACATAGGAATGTTGATGAAAAAGCAAGTCAAAATTATCACGGTGACCTCTACTCTTTCCATTGTCAATGAGTCCTTTCAGGTTGCCATGATTACGTCCATAATTGCAATTTCAACTTTTGCGGCTGTTGCAAGATTTAGGAAGGTAAAAGATGGTAAATATTCACCCAGGACGATTCAGGTGATGTCAAGAGGGCCAACATTAAGTCAAGGGCAAAATATTTTGTAAGTGCTCAACTTTTATTTAGGGTTTTTGAAAAAAGTTTCGAAAATCACGAGCAAAAACACTGATCGAGCAATTTCTGTTGAAAAAATGTTTTGTTGCAAAAGTAGTCTTAAAATCACTTTACAAAAAAATCTTTCGAATGCGCTCCTTCAAAATATTCTTTTCAAAGCACACATTTAGACGAATGTTATGAAACACTTCCAAAAAATTTTCCAAAAGCATTTCTTCCAAAAATCTTCCAAAAACTCTTTCTACAACTTTCCTTAAAAAATCTTCCAAAAACTCTTTCCATAACTTTCCTTAAAAACTTAAAAAGTCTTCCGAAAGCATTTCTTTTAAAAATGTTCCAAAAAATCTTCCAAAAGCAGTTCTTCTAAAAAATCTTCTAAAAATGCTTCTTCAAAAAATCTTCTCATAACTTTCCTTAAAAAATCTTCCAAAAATACGTCTTCCAAACAAATTTTTAGAGCAATTCTGTAAAAAACATTTTCAAAAAGATTTGCTCCATAAAAAGTTTTGAAACAATGGTCTTGCTTAAAGGTGTTTTCTTTATTACAAACCTAGCTTTTTTCCAACAAAAACGATCTAGCAAAGCTCAAGTTAACCTAATCCTGAACCACATATCTCGATTTTCTAATTTAGATCCGAGTTTCGAATGGCCGTTTATCTCCTGACTCAAATGAGCTACTCCCAACACTCCTTAGACACGATGCTCCAGTTTTCCCGAAAAAAGGCCTCAGTGCGAATCTTGCTCTTCTGCTGGTGGTTTGTCTGCGTCGCCGCCATCACGTACCACAACTCGACTCTGATTTCCAAGCTAGTAGCCCCCGAAACGGAGCCAGAGCTTCGATCCATCGCCGATCTTCTCCATAACAAAAGGTTTCAAAATTGGGAGACAGGTAGCTATGTCTCCAAAGAACTTATCACCTCGGTGTACAATCGAAGCTCTTACAAACAAATTTTATCACGAATGGAATTTCTCGATGGTCCCTTGGAATGCCTTAATCGTGTCATTCGAAGAAACTTTTACATGTGCTCATCCTTTGAAGACATTCTTCTCGCAGTTGTTGCGCTATACACGGAGAACCCACAATGGAGAAGACGCTTGTTTGTTCGGAGATCGGAAATCGTCCCCTCGGACTTGTATCTGGGTTTACCAAAACACTTTCCCTGGTATCCAAGATTTAACGGGATGCTTGGAGCCTTGTTCGAATCTGGTATCACCGACCACTGGAAAGAGGAGTATCGAGCGAATTTCTTTCGTATAGCGCATCAATTTTGGTCCATCGAGGAACCCGGAAGTAACTCTGGCGGTATTTTAAACGAGCTTGGTGAATCGGAATCTGGAGAATCTGAGGAGCAAGAGGGGTTTCGATTTCCCATCGGTACAATTCTAACATCTTTAAAATGGGCACATGGTATTTCTTTCACCATATTTGTTGTAGAACTTTGGTGGTTCTACAAGGTAAAAATGGCGAACGAAGTTGTTCAGCTTGGGGTCAAAATTTACTGGGGATATCAAAAATTCAAAATCTACTTTTGGGCAAAAATTTTGCGCATTTTTCATTGTGCACAACGGTTTCAAAAGAACTAGACCAAAGAATATTCTGAACAGCTCAGAAAATACTTATCAAAATTGCATAAATTATTGTAATAAAATTAGTAAACCTTTTTCTAAAACAATTTGCATTTTTTACATCAATCTCAAAAAAATTACATCATTTTGCTAAAATTTTGCAAAAACATTTACGAATTTTCTTGTGCTTAAAAAGTAACGAAATTTAGCCGAAATGTACAAAATAGACAACCTTTTATATAATTTCGAAAATTTTGGCAAACTTTCGCGACTTTGTAGTACAAAACATGGGGAATTTTCCTTAGAAAACTCTACGTGTTGTAGAAAGTGAATGAGGAAGTCGTTACACAATATACAGGATAAGAATTTCCTTGAGTTTGTTTCAAGTCGCAATATATTCTTGATACGATCAGCTTACACGAGGCAATCAATTGATAAACGGCCCACTCCGTGCTAAATTAATCAACAAGTTTGCGCTACGCGCAAAGTCCACAACAAGGGAGTTTTTTGCATTTTACCTTTTTTTGTCTTTAATTTTTTCGTAAATATTTTTCGGAATTCGGATGCCACTGAAGGTCTAGATATTACAAAAGGTACCTACTAAAACATACCAACAATTGTACGAGCGCTTTTATCAAGTTGTGCATTTAAATTTTTCAATTAAAATTTTTTAATTACCTACGAACTTTTTTGTGTATTTTCCATAAATTTGGGCTTGAAATATGTTTTTTTGGAACAATTTTCGTAAACTTTCTTAACATTGTTGAAAAAATTGTGAATTATCCGGTTCTCAATACAGACGCTTGTATATTCGTAATCTACATGTCAAATTGGTATTTATTATTATATCCAAGGGATTTTCGGAGTTTTGAGACAGTAATTTTGGCACAAACTTGATGGAAACTGGAAACTATAATGGGCTGTTGTTAATTACTTAGAGTTGGAGATAGTAAAATGAGCCAGGACTTGTTCCAGTAAACAAGTAGGTAAATAACTTGAAGGAAGTCAGGAATGTCATCAATATTTCAACCCTCGGGGTTTCCACGGGCTTCGTACAAATATGTATACACACATACATATAACGTGTGATTAACATACATATTCACACGCCTACCCGTGTTGTACATACTATAACCAAGATATCGATATGCATATACGATAAGATATTTATGCGAATACAATCCATACTTTTACATAGCATTTACTTGACCAATATTGTCGACAAAAAGGAGCCACAGAAACCCGAGTTTGTCCAGCTAATGGTCGTTTGACGTACGTACCTAAAATATTCTGCTCGTACTGACTTAATTCGCACACACTTTGTTTCTCAAGTAAATAAATATTGCTGCCCACACACAACATTTCCAGCACTTTAAATCGACATAAAACTATTTTTTTGCTCTATACTTTAGTATTTAGTTGTTCCAGATCAATGTATTTCCTCCAGAACCAGAGCCGGTGGTTCTTCATCTGGCTTTGGTTTGTGTGTAATTTTAGCTCAAAATTTACAAACGTGTCCTGTGTACAAACTCGATTTTTTAAAAAAGATTTTTTAGAGAGTGCCGAAAAAGTGCTGGAATCAATCCTCAGTTCGGAGCCCTTAAATCACTGCACGCTCCTCTTTTATGAGTCGCATAAAATTCAAAATGAGTTGAGTTTTAGCCCGATTTTCAAAATGTTTGAAATGAGAGACCGGCTAATTTTGAAAATACAAGCAATAGGGGGGAGAAATGAAATAGGGCCCCAAAATAGGCCAAAATTAGGTTCCATCGGTAAAAGTAAAAAATTAGCCAAAAATTGTGTCCTTAGTCTGATTTTTTACAAAGATTTTGAAAACGAGGGATTTTTTCAAAGTGAACTGAAAAAAATGGTGGAAATTTTGACACTACCGACCGTTTCACCGTTGACCAAAAGAAATTCAGATTTTTTCATTTTTGTAACGGGCCAAGGAGGTCATAATAACGACAATGACCTTAACCGCAAAATATTGTCGAGTCCTCAAGTCAGCTTCCGGTTTTCCTACAAGTTGGCCATCACCTTGCCCATGAAAAATGGTCACAGCAAAATCAAAGTTCAAACTCTGTGTTTTTATTGTGACCATGGACGGCCAAAGTTAATTGAAATTGACATGACCTCGGGGTCAAGACCGGGGTTCAACCCACGGGCTAGTGATAACCTTTTCTTTCCAAACATGCTGAGGAACTTTAACGGCGGGATAATCAAAGCCTCGGCGGTCTCCATCGGTGTCAGCGTTCACATGAAGGAGGTGGGCAAGACGACCTATTTTGAGCCCTTCAAGACGGGAGGAACGTTTCTCCGAAACTTTATAGAGGCCTCCAAGGCCCTTAATTTCACCCACAGAATACGAAAGGCAAGTGGAAGCGGAGGGTCGGGTCTCAAGTTTCCGAATGGGACTTGGACAGGGGTAGTGGGTGACCTGGTGTATGGAGTAGCGGATGTAGGGGTGGCCATGGGAATCACGCTGGGAAGGTGGCATCTGGTGGAACTGGCCTCACCCTTTGAATACTATGCGCTGACCTTTGCCCATGGGCCGACCAGTCCCATTTATTCCTGGAAGATTGTGGCTTGGCCCTTTGGCATGGTGCTGTGGGCATTTATTGGGGGATCCATTGGGCTGTCAATCGTTTTTCTGGAGCTTGTCCAAATTTTCGAGTTGATGAGGGGAGTAAAAGCCGAGGATGTCTGGACTTTGGAGCAAATAATTATGAGCATTTTCCCTAGCTGTGTGGGCCAGGTCAGTTTCAAGTATAACCTTTATTTTATAAGCTGATGTAAAATGTATGCAATTTTCCGGAAATTATTTTCGAAAAATACATACAGTTTGTAAAATGATGCTAAAAATTTTCAAAATTTTCAAAACAATGCAAAAAATGCCCCAAATTGCAAAAATTACGCAAAACGTCCTAAATTGGAAAAA
>JAQIVE010007015.1:0-10886 GCA_034698285.1 Sminthurinus bimaculatus
TTCCCGCGCCAAACCTAACCTAACTTTAATAAGCTCACTCAAGGTGGTGAATCAGTCAAGACTGACGTAATTTGACCAAATCTGACCTAAACCAGGCTCAGAAAACAGCTCTGTAAATAAAAAACCAATTTTTTTCGTGTCGGTCTTTTCACGTGTCGGTCTTTTCAGGTCGGTCTTTTCAGTGTCGGTCTTTTCACGTTGTCGGTCTTTTCACAGTCGGTCTTTTCATGTCGGTCTTTTCACATGCTACCGATATTTCCGTGTGTAGAAAAATGCTTATGTAGAAGTTTCAGTATGAAGAAAAAACCTGTGAAGAACTTTCCGTGTGTAGAACTTACATATGTAAAACTTTCAGTGTAGAAAATTCCTATGAAGTAATTTCATGTATTCTATATGCAGGTGCTGGTTAACAAAAGTAAAGGACTGTAAACGTCGGAACTGTATCATTCTAACGCCGCTTTTTAGCTTTGCTGGTGGAAAAGGGTGCCCTCCGATGAAAAGAATTCCAACTTACATAATTGGGGATTTATCGTACAAGTAAAGAAAAGCGTGCTTGTAGGCTTGTACTCTGATTTTTTCGAGGAGCCCATTGGGCATTTTATTTTGTTTGGTAAAAATTAAATTCAAAATAAATTTCTATTAGTTGAAGTCGAACTACCTGTAAATGAAACAAAAACGCGGCGTCAAATCTTGAGGGAGAACAATTTTTAAAAGTGCTATTTATGACAAGAGACAAGAGTATGAGTATAAACATCTGTGTAACTGGCTGCTTCATAAGCTAAATACATGCCATGACTACTAACAAGCTGGGGCAGTATGCAATTGCTTTGTATTACTTTTTGGACCAATGAAAAAATTAGGGTCGCTGTCAGAGGTTTGGATGAGCCGTTGAGAAAAGAGGCAACCCGAGTGAGATGAGTACTCACATTTTTGTAAGTTAAGGGTGAGAAGTGAAAAGTCAGTTGAAGGAAAAAAGAAACAGTCGAGGGTAGACAATACACAAAGAGTCCGTTTGTTCGAGGCAAGACAAATAGTCCGAACCTTCCAGAAATTGAAGGTTACCCTTCACAAAGGGGAAGGGAACTCGGCCTCTGCAGGAAAGAATCGACCATAAAGAGGTTTAAAATCGCACTCTTGCCTTTCAATCATAAGTCCACGGCACATTTATTTCTTTGTGCCGACGAGAAGAAATTCATGAAAAATAATTCCTTTTCAAGTACTTTTTTGATATTTCTTTAGTTTAAATTGAAAAAAAACTCTGGAACTTAGAATGAGTTCAAAATTGCCTTCAAAGTCACAAAATCACCGCTGCGAAACATGCAGCAAACAATTGTCTACAAAATACCACTTGGCCGACCATAGAAAGCTTCACCTGGAGACAAGAGAGCTAAATTGTAATTTCTGTGGTTACTCCACAAATAGCAAATCGGCACTCACATGTCACATCCGAACCCACACGAGGGAAAAACCCCACAAATGCCCACAGCCAAACTGCGACCGGTCCTTTGCTATAACATCTAATCTTAAACTTCATCAGCTCGTTCACAACAAAAATGATGAGAGTCTCTTAAAATACAAGTGTTCAATATGTCCCTACAAAACTGGAATCGGGTCAAACCTCATAAAACACACTAAAATCCATTCAGGTGTCCGAGAATACGCGTGTGAACTCTGCCCCTACAGAGCTTATCTGAAATCTAATCTCACTCGCCACTATTCAAATGTTCACTCAAAGTTAAAGCCGTTCAAGTGTCCACAACTAAACTGCAACTTTTCCTGCAAGCAAGCCTGTAGTTTAACTAAACATGTCAAAGGGCACTCGGATGAAAAGCCCCTTGTTTGTTCTTTCTCTCCCTGTACCTTCAAAACAAAGCATGCTATTAGTTTGAAGACTCACGAGATGTCTCACCGAGGAGAAAAGCCCTTTAAATGCTCTTTCTGCGATTTTTGTACCCGTCATCGACCTAACCTTGTCATTCACACCCGAGGTCATACGGGCGAATCTCCGTACTCTTGTCCAAATTGTCCGTGTAGTAAAAAAACAGCATGGGATCTGACCAAACATTTGAGGGTCTGCAAATTGGGAAAGCAGCGGAGAAGTAAACAAAATGCACTTAGAGGCACAAGTTACAAGTGTAAAATTGTCGGTTGTACTTTTTTAACACGGCAAAATTCCAGCTTGGCTTTTCATTACAACTCAAGTCACAACTTGCCCAGAGTCAACTTGCTCAACATTAAGTTATGTTAGAAGTGTCCAATGAGAATGCAACAGCGCATCTGGGACTGGCATATAAACTACGCTACTTTGTAGATCTCTTGTTTTTCTCGTTTGAAAAATGGGTAAAAACCATTTTATTTGGAAATTGGGACACTTGAACGCCGATTATAAGTTTGGAAAATGTGTTTACTGATAGTAGATGATAAATAAATATTTTTGTTGTGCAAATGTTTTGTGAGACAAACACAATTTAAATTCTATTATTTGTATTTCAGTACGTAGTGATGAAGCAACGTTAAAGAATTAAGTTACAAATTAAAGACTTGATAGTTACTCTCCGTTTTTATAAAAATGAACCCTGAAATGCAATCTCGTGCCTTATAACGTGACGGATTTCTCTCACACAGTTTGCATAATCGGCGTGCAAGCAATCCGTCAAGTTAAGAGGCACGGCATTGCATTTGAGGGCTCATTTTTATAAAAACCGAGAGTACATTAGGCGCATACAAGCTTCATTAAAAATGTATGTAATGGACTTCCAAACGCCTAAAGCATCATTCTGACGCCGCTTATTAGCTTTCTTGACGGACATTTGCAGCTTGCACAACAAGAGGTTCTCAGCCATTGAGGATTTATCGCATAAATAAAGAAAGTGGAGATTTTATTTTGCAGGTCCCTAATAGAACAATTTGCTTCTATTACACCAAACATTGAAGCTGAAATTGCACGGTATAAAACAAAGGAGCGGCGTCAGACTTTTTTGATGTTTCTTCAGCTTAAGTTTGGGCCCTACCAAAGGAAAACTTGTCAACCATATATTGGTTCAAATCGCTGAATACGCATAATTAATAAATAAAGGTAAAGTGAACAAAAAGAACTTGAGGGCCGCTTGGCCTTTAACATGCTTGAAAAAGCTTCTTTGATTTACAAAGCCAACCAGATACTGCTTATTGCATAAAGTTTCATAAGGCTATTAGTGCTCGAAAAATAAAAAAACAGCATTTAAAACCCATAGAAAAGCAGATAGACATTGATTGAGAGCAGCAAAGCATGCCAAGTAGGATAAATAGAACAAATTGCCAATTAGGCTCAATGATGACTCATGGTCTTCTTCTTCTTCAATAATTTTCGCCTGGATTGGATACAAGGTCACTAGAGGATGCTGAGCCATGGGCGCCAAGTCAGCTGCCAAATCTAATTAAAAAAGTTGGTTAAAATTAGTTGTACATTCACCAATCATTAAAATTCAACTAAAGTAAAATCACAGTAGGGACTCCTCACTCAGTAGCCGGTCGATGCGAATCGTTTTTTTAGGAATGAACAAAGAATCGTGAGAGGTCATCGAAATTTCAACTTGTCGTAGAGATGCCATCATTCCAAATGCATAGACTGGCGTAACCGGAGACATCAGGTCAGTATTTACCCCCGTTTGGGGCTCCCGTCTCTGTTGATCGCCGGATTGGGGATCTTTGTCTACTATTTTGATCCGTAAAACTTGCAAGTCTAAAAATTTATGTCAAACAGAAAAAATACCGTTGAAACAATTAAAACTGCGATTAAAATTACCCGATAATCAATCTAAATAAATTCAAGTAAATGTTACCGTGTTTTTATTTTAATAACCTTTTAACTCGACAATGGACGGAGAAACTCGTAGATTTTGAATTTCTTCCTCCTGCTCCGGTTCAATTTGAACATTAACGGAGTCTGGGTCTAATTCTTGAAGAATCTTCCTGTTTGAATGTACTTCTAATCTTCTACACGTTTCTCCTGAAAACCCGGTAAAACCGAGTCCAGGTTGTCAACCCCGAGGATCGTGCCCAAGTCCATAGACTTTAAAGATTTAAAGGCCCAGAACAAATGCCCAGATTGTGCAAAGTCCCAATAATTTTCCAGAATTAAACGGACAACATTTGGAAAAACTATCGGAAGCCACTTTAACCACTCCATGGGACAAACATGGAGAATTTCCAAATTTTTGACCGTCTCTATTGGCTCCATAGTTGAAAATGGAAAATTTTCGTCCATGTAAATTCCCATGGGTTTTGCATGGGAATCTCCCTCGAGCCGAACCGTCTCTAGACTTGGAAAACTATTCCATAGAGGAATTCTGTAGGTTGAATTAGTTTTTGTGTTGTCATTAAAATCAAAGCCCATTAGGGTCAATTTTTTGACATGCGGGAAGACTATGGGTGTTGGATTAGGATTTGGAAGAGTTTTGGCCAGATTACAGGTTTCCAGAGAAATGCTCGTCAGGGTACCTGCATTTAGACGAAGAACACTTTTAAAAAGGTTCAGTTGATCAAGTATCCGGTGCGGACGTCGAAAGTGCCGCTGGCTCTATTATGGTATTATGGTATTATGGCCGGAAGCAAAAGCCACCAGAGAAGAGGCAGTGAGGGCCTTCACCTTGAATTTAGACAAAATCGGGTCATCTGGTTCGCAGGAAGTCCCTTGAGAAAGGGTTATATCGGTGAGCAGATGAGCCTTCCTCAAGTTGAAAAGAGACTCCAAGATCTCGTACCGGAGGCTGGCGGTTGAAAATGAGGTAAGATTTGGGGCTGCATTCAGAAGCTCGATCGTCCAACCCAGCTCAACGGTGCAGGATATCGTTGAACTGTATCTGATAATCTTGAGGCAGGTCAATTTTGGTAGAGTGACTTGACTTGGAAACAATTTCTGGGTCGTCATGTAGTTTCTCCAGATCATACGGAATTCGAATACAATCAAATAATTTAGATTCGGGAGTTGCTCGATCAACAATTTCCTCAAAAACGGGAGAATATCGGTAGAGTTCTTCTGATATGTCCTGTAAGTGTTTTCGGAAATCAGGGTAAAATTCAAGTTTAATCCTCTAATCTGACCGCCGCATTTTGGGCTGGAGAAAAAATTCTGCAAATCAAGGTTGTCCAGAGGCCCTTCAATTTTAAAGGAGTGACAAGGAAAGTTGGTTGAATTCTCGAGGAGATTTTGCAACTCGCTGAGCTCATGATGTCGGTGGCTGTTTAGGAGAAATTTTCCCGTTTTGCCGTGGAATCGCAGGTGGATTGGTTTAAGGTCGTTCCTCTGGGTCAGAATTACATCCGCAGTTTCTCTCCATGAAGAGCTGACCAAGCGGCAGTTGTCCAGGTCAAAAATCCGAAGGTTTCTCATAATCTCGGACAAAATCTGTAGGAATATTTCAAAAATTAAAAGATAGTGACAAAAAACAATTTATCTATTCAAATATTTGTTTTACAGTTTCAACTGGACCTATAATTTAGTTTTTTGTCTTTCACTAGAAAATCTTACCAAATAATTTTCAAAAACTCGCCGTTGTGCGTGTGATCCTTCAGAATTTTCAGGTGAACTTTCCATTGAAGTTTCAGTCCGGGTCCTCTTATTTTTAGACGATGTCTCTGCCATTGTTTTCTCCGTGCCTACTGGTCGATAAATCTGACGGAAGTAAAAAGTCTACTTTTTAACTTGATTCCGACAAATTCGGGCGATGAATCTTGTTTGCCTTTTTGTAATATAATATTTAACACTCTATGTACAATGTACAATGTACACTTACAAAGGATTCAAATGTTTTAAGATGATGGAGAAATTTTCGCTTCCTGGAAAAAGACACTTTGACGAAGTAAGATACAGCAGCAAAGCAGGCTGTACATTGTACATGTGAAACGTATATACATTTAAAAAGACCCAGGTAGAAACTGAGACTTCTTGTTCGAATTGTGTAAGCTGAACAATGAGTAGAGCTTGAAGTAAACTCGAAGTAAACAAGGTGAAGGTCGAAGGGCTGAAACTTTGGTAGTTCCATTCCTAATATTGTATGCTCTTCTGTTGCTGTTTTACTGTGGAATCAGAAATAAACTGCACTTTTTCTCCCTTTCTTGACCACTGACCGCATAAACCATCTCATTCTTACTCTGTAATCGTTAAAACATTTTCGACGCCACTCATGAATTCACTATTGGGTGTGAATACGGAGAAGTTCAATCATCTTTAATAGTTAGCGAGTCAATATCACAGCAAATGTTACGGGTGGCGTTGAAATTCTTCAAAACTCAAAGAGCGAGAAGGAACCTGAATATGTGGCAAAGGTAGGGAGAAAACCCGGAATTTAGTTCTGGGTCCACAGTAACTACTGTGTGGTGAGTAGTAAAGGCTGAGGTATTATGCCCAGGCTACCAACAGGTTTAGAAGTAAAGTTTTGACCTGTTTTAACTGTAAATAAACCTTTTTATGGCAACTGCTACAGTTATTGACGAAATAAATGAAGACCATTTCAATGTCTGTTGTAATTTTATTTTCCCTTTCATAAAACACGACCTGAATCATGAACTTGGCAACTACTTGTGGAGTTTTCTTACAAATTTCATCACAACTGGCGTCAAAATTACTGATTATCCCCTCACATCTTTAATGCATAAATGTCTCAATGTTCGCTCCTCCTTCTTTATTAACTTGATATTGACAGTGAATATGTATTATACAAGTAAAAGGAATCACGAGATTTCCAACAGTAGGGCAGTCTAACAATTACAACATTTACGGTAAGTACATTTTGTATTGCATTCATAAACTTGGCACACAGTAAATTATAATATTCAACGAAAGTTTTTTGTGTTATTTTTGAAGGTTCCTTAATTATTCATCTGGGCAGGATAGAGGGTCACCAAAGGATGTGCAGCCATGGGTTCCAAAGCAGCTGCCAAGTCTAATTAAAAAGTTTCATCAATACCAATCAATTGTTGAAATTAGCCCCTCACACAACTAAACATCAATATTTTGCGTCACCTATCAAGAAATAAATTATTCTCACCCCGTAGCCGATCCACACAGACCGTTGTTGTGAGAATAAACTTGGTTTCGTCGGGAGTCACGGAAATTTCGACTCCTTGCAGAGATGGCACCATTCCAAGGGCGTAAATCGACGTAATTGGAGATATCAGCTTAATTACCCAATTTTTTGGGTCCTCTCTCCGTTTGCCTTCTGGGACTTTGGATTCGGGATTTGTATCTGATAATTTAATCCGCAAATGGCGCAAATCTACGGAATATCCAGAAAATTATTATAAGCAGACATGTATACTTATGGACTAAGGTAATTGTGTAAATCCGCAAAACAAGAAAATTTGATTTCCTTTTGACGACCTTTCAACTGCACAATGGACGGAGCAACTCTCAGCTTCTCCGTTTTGGCCTCCGCTTCAACGGCCCAAACTTTCGGTCCCGACTCCAAGGTTTGAAGCAGTGCCCGGCTGAAATATGCCCTCAATCTCTTACAAGTTTCCCCGGAAAATCCGGTGAAAACCGCGTCCAGATTGTCAACCCCAATGATGGTGCTCAAGTCCATGGACCTGATTGAAGCAAAGGCCTAAAATGAAGGACCTGAAGGTGAAAAGTCCCAATAGTTTTCCAAACTTAAATAGACCAAATTTGGAAAAATTGGAGGAAGCCTTTTTAACCACACGATGGGACAAACATGCAATATTTCTAAAATTTGAACACTGTCTATCGGTTTGTTAGTACAGAAATGAAAATTGTCGTCCGTGTAAATTCCTCGAGGACTTGCATCAACGTTTCCCTCAAGACGAATTTTCAGTAGATTTGGAAAAATGATGGAAATAGGAATTTTGTCCATTGAACAGGCCGTTTCCATGTCGTTGAAATCAAAGCCCATTAACGTCAATGTTGTCACTTGTGGCAAGACGACGGTTTCTGGCAGGCAGTATTTCAGGTCGCAGCATTCCAGGGAAATATTTGTCAGGTTATCCGTGTTCATGTATAGCAACTTTTGAAAAAGGTTAATTTTTGGATAAAGTTGTCCGTTACGAAGTTTAAAATAATATTGAGTTCTGTGGAGCCGACCATGAGGAAAGGAAAATGCAGGAAGATGTGTTAGTTTAAATTGAGTCAATTTTTGATCGTCCAGCTCTGGCGGGCAACGGTTCCCCTAGTCCCCTAAAATTTGGTTTATTTTGGTGAAAAAATAAAAAAGTTTTCTTTGAAAAACTGGGGTTTTTTCATGTTTATTGAAAATAGAAAAGTGTTCCGGGGCCTACAAAATTTTGAAATTTTTGGGAGGGATGCTCCTTTTCCATGCTAACAAAGTCCATGTGGTGCGAATGTGCAACACCAAGTCGTTTAGCCTACAGAAAATATGCACTAAATAAAATGCCTGTATTTTTGTTTAGCGTAAGTGAATACTCTGCAATGCGTTTCTCCGGCTTATAAAATGCTCCAACATGTTTTGTTTTCGTGGGTTTGATGTAGATTATCATACAGTCACACGAGGCGAAAAGCGACAAAAATGAGGCGAAAAGCGACACTCTTAACGGCCTGTGAGATACTCATGGTTTGCAATCCGTGTTTAATTAATGGTTAAATGACAAGATTACAAGTATTTCTGGACTGTGTATGTACAATGACCTTAAAATAGTAAGCAGTTTCAAGGTAATTCTTAGTGGCTCTTTTCGCCTTGCGTGTCGCTTTTCGCCTCGTGTGACGGTACTTTATATTGAAGGTATGTAAAAAACTTTGTTTCAAAATTTTAACTATTTATGCAATTTAAAAATCAAAAGGCGTTACTGACGAGAACTTCGATATTTGTTAGAAAACATTGACCATTAAATATTGCTCAATTTATCTGCAGCGTTTAGCTGTAAAATTATGTCACACAAAAATGTTGGGAGATTAGTAATTCAAACAAATGTAGCGAGTAGTAAATAAAGATTCCTGCGATTTTTTTCGCTCGACTTGTAAACGAAATGATTGACCGATCAGGACGAGCAGACCAACAGTTAAGAAAACCACTAAATCTGAATCATTTTGTCACAGCTCAAAAGCGTCAATCTACTCTTATCCAACCAAATTTTTGTTTGAGAGATTTAGCAAGATTTTTTCCCTAAATACACTTTTTAAACTCGCTGTTTTTACCAACGGCAGCGAGAAAAAAATCAATTATTTCATGAAATTGTGACTCTATTTGACAAACAATTCTTGTCAAACCTTGACGCCGTTCATGATATTTCATGTGGTATTGGAGATTCTAATCGACGTAGGAGCTGTATCAATAATGTATCCACCTTATTCCGTAAACATGTCAGTGACGGCGTCTAAATCGTTTCAAAGAGTACAGAGCAAGAATGAGTGTCGCGATGAGACACAGTAACTTAAAAATAATGAAATTCCTTTTTGTGTTCGTCGTCTTAATCGATTATTCAAAAATTTACTTCAAATTTTACAGCTTTCGACATTCCCCACCAGCGGGGAATTCCCCACTGTTTGAGAGAATTCCCCAGTGCATCACCGAATGCAGGATCTCCACAAGTGTTTTATCGATAGAATCGAACCTCAGTATTTGGATTCGTAATTAAACCAAAAAAAGGTTCCATCATTACAGCTGCGCTTTAGCCCGCCACTATCCGAGCGCGAGGCGCTTAACTCTGAAGTCTCTTTTGAACGACAGTATAAGAGGGTGCAAACTCCAACTGGCAAGGATGTCAGGGTGAAAATGCAGACAATGCTGATGAGAATGAACGCGTCAATGTCAAGTTTGAAATGGCAAGCTCATCAAGCATGCTAAAAGGCAAAAAGTTGGACGCCGACGACAAATTTTGGAATAGCAGCATGATTTCCTGTAATGTAGATTCAAAGCTGTCAACAAAAAAAGAATATTTCGATGATATAGGAAGATTTCTCAAGACTTTTTATTATGAACGAACCAGACATGTTTAATGCTTAGTAGCATTCGATTTTGGACTTGAATGGTTGCCTTTTTGAAAAGCAAAGTTTAAATAGTTAAAATCAAAACGGCAGAAAAGCTAATTTCATGACATTTGTTTTGGCTATTTATGGAGAATGGAGTGTGTTTGTTAAAGCTCAGCTTTATTGGGCTTTAGTATCAAAACGTTTTTGCTTTGCTCAGCTCAGTATATGGCTTCTTATCGGTTGCTATCGGATGAACTTTTTCCCGACTTTAAGCTTTCATAATTCAAATACCCTGTTACAAAAAAATCTGAAAAAATTCAGAGAGGTGGTCACATTGTTTGTTATTACTGTGAAAAAATTTGGCCGACATAGATATACTTCGTGACCTAATATTAGCCTTAACCCTTATCGGATGGCTTATCGGATGCCTTATCGGATGAAATTTCAATTTTTTGACTTTAGACGTCCACTACTCGCCATTATGCTAGTCTGAGTCCCCCAGTTTAATTCACAAAGTACATTAGCTAAGTGACTGTTGCTCTAAAAAGTTTGAAATTTTTTTGTCAAAGAACTTCTGAGATATTTACTTCTGAGTGTCATCCGATAACCATCCGATAACAACCGATAAAAAGCCTTAGCTCAGTAGAAAACAGCCAAAAACATGCCGGCTGTTTTTAGCCTGTATTAGCTCTTACATTGAGTTGAATCAAGATACGGCGGTGGGTTTCTCAAAACGTGTGTGTGTGTACTGAAACGCTTTAGCACCGCTTATTGGGTTGAAAATACGTAGACGTATCTTCCCAAATAACACCTCGTCTGTGAAAGTGCAAAAATGGCTTTACAAGAAAATGCAAGTTCAAAAAATGGTCATACGAATTCTTGCAAGCGCAGAAAATGGTCATACGAGGATTTGCAAGTTTAGAAAATGGCCATATCATGTATAATTTCAATGGCGCATGACCATAGT
>JAQIVE010007016.1:0-10885 GCA_034698285.1 Sminthurinus bimaculatus
TACTAACTAGATGTGTACGACTGTACAACATGTAGCATGTCAAATGTGATCCTGCTCGTGACGTTTCTATCTGTCAACAGGGAGTTCGCCTGTGTGGATAGAGGGGGCGCGTGAGCAGAGGTCAGATTTGAGTTACTACGGCTTCGAGTTGTGCCTATTTGTTACACTACAAAACAATACAGTTTATATACCTTTATGTCCTCGGGAGCGGCAATACGTCATTGCTATCCAAATCATCAGCACACGATGTTTATACAGATACATACTTACATTATATTTTTATGATGACGATTTATCATACAAACAGTCGGTGTCTGTTCCAACTCGGTATGCATGTCTACCTTTTCTCTTGGCAAAAAAAATCGATTGACACTCCAGCGCTTGAAAGGTAAATTCCCGTATGCTCGGCCTATTTTATTTTCTCTCTCTCTATCCCCCCCCCCTCTCTCTCTATCCCCCCTCTCTCTCTTTCTCTCTCTCTCTAACATTTCCCTCGTTCCCAGTTTTCAATCGCCCACTTGTTTCAGTTCTGTCTTTGGAAAATCTCAAACTAATAACAAACACACTTTTCTTTGTATTGTTCCTATATGTAAAACCACAAAAAATATTGACAATACATTTTTCTACTGCGATTCGTCCATACTACAGCCTTCAACTCGGGCCCTGTCTCATGTACATATCTATTCCTGAGATGCATGTTTGACCTTATTAATGCCGTGATGAAAATGCCAACTTCAGGGCCCAGAGTCCAAGCATAAAATCTTTTCTAAACTCTGAACACTAATACTCTGTTTAGCTTTTTGATTTTTACGAGTCTCCAATGCACATTCTCACTGGAAGATTGACGGTGTCAGTTTTTACGGCGTAGATAAATATTATTCCAATTATACACTATACTTTTACCTATGTATAACGTAATGTATTGTATGATGCTAAGCATGATACATTGATATATAGTTCATTCAAATATTTTTCCATAATCGTTCGCTCGGTATGGTCATAACATTGGCTTTTGTCTCTGTATCCGTCTGCCTGTCTCTGTTTTGTTCCATTTCCTGTCGCTCTCAATTTTCAAATAGTAACTCAGCTTTTTACCATCGTATTAAATCGTGCAACAAGCTTAGGTACTTACACACACAGGGTAAAGGTTTGCAGTTTGCGTATTTTTAATGCATAAGCTGTAAATGTTGCCTCCCCGTATTTCTTGTTAATATTGACGTCGGCATTTTGCCGGCGACGTTGAAGATTTTGACGCGTCTATTGCATATGAAGTTTCTTCTTCATACTGCATTCTACAATAAAGTCAGTTTTGTCTGTACTATTATTCTACTATTCGTCACACTCGTCGTGCATTATGTCATCCCTAAATATTCTCGGGGGACAAAGTTCACTTGATTTTTATTGTGTATTTGTCAGCGCCATTGTATTTTCTCTGTCATCAAATATTTGAGCTTGGAGTAATCAATCCCTTCTTGCCTCACTCACTTAGTTACTCACTTACAATCAGCAGAGAACGAAAAGCTCGTGAATGAAAACTGCTATGGAAAATCTACACGGGAGAACGACCGAGTGTCAAGTTAAGTCTTAAAGTACATACACACATAATATAATCTTACAATAAATAAATTTAATCGATTCAAGACGCTGCATTTATGTAATGTGGGTGGATAAGAGTAGATAATAGAAAAGTGTATACATAGTTTAAATAAATAAAGCGTCAGTCGCTCGTCGATATATTGATTACACTCGACATTTAATTATCAATATTTGTTACGTTGGTTGGTTTGTTTGAGGAAAGGTGAATGTGTTTGAGATTTTTCCCACTGTACACTGTACTGCACTGAAAATACATCGTGATAAGGAGATTGTGTGGGAAATATTGTATTAAATCTAAAATTGAGATTTTGTTAGGCAGGGTTTTGAGATTTGCGCAATTATTGTGCTTTTACTGTATACCGTGTATTTAAATATATATTTGACAATTACTGTTGCGAATTTTGTTGACGCTGCAACTAATTTATCATTTATCACTTATCGTGTGATATGTGATATGAAATATCACAAATGTAAACACAGCGTCGAATAAAAGTACAAATACATACATACATAAAAATAAAAATTCGACACATGTACCTACGGATATAGTCAAGAGATAAGAAGTCATATCCGTATCTGTGGGAAATTGACAGCTGAATTTGGAGCAGATTTGGATCCAGTTTCATCCTCAACTTGAATTCAATTTGAACACGATTCATGACTCACAACGAAACACAACGAGATTCAACGGATAGAGAAAATCGCCTCTTGTTTAACCAACGAACAAAATATTAGTACGCAGTTTAGCTCCAATTTTTTTATTTAACTTTCGGATTTTAAACCGAAGCATCTATTAAGATGGACCGAGATCGAGTGCCGCTGGTCAACTCGTCGCCGGATGACTCGGAGGTAAATTCATGAATATTTTTACGGTCTAGATGTGCAAATTAAAAGTTTTCAATTATGATGCGCTTCGATTTAAGGAAAAAACAGTTTGGGATTTTTTAAATTTTATTTATTATTTTAATATTTATCATTTTAATTGGTTTACGTGAACAAAATGATTTTATTATTTTAAAATTCTCCGGAATTGTAATAATTTTTACTGAACAATAATTTATTATAGGACACTGCAACGGGCTGTCAACGATTTCGAGGGGCGTTGAGAGCCAACCCAATCAAGTCATGTGTGGGTCTTTTCCTCATTCTGGGCCTCCTCACGACCATTATTGTCGTCGTTTCCGTCGAGGTAAAAAATAATGCATGACAATTATTAGGCTCTAAATCAAAACTTATTTTAATTTTGCACATTTTTAAAAGATTGTAGCGTGTAAAAATTTTTTTGAGTTAATTATTTGAATGGTGTATTTAATTTTAGAAATCAAAAGGTCCTCCGGTCGGACCCAAAACCACCCCACGCCCGTTACCAACTACAACAACTAGTCAACCTACAACTACTACAAATAGTCCAAATACAACGACCACGATAACGACAACAACAACAGCACCACCAACGACGACGACTAGTGAAACCACAACAAAAACAACAACAACAACATTGCCAACGACGACCACTAGTCAAACAACCACAAAAGCAACGACAAAGTCTACTACAACGACGACTCCTTCGCCACCAACGCCTCCGGTAAGTTCAGCATGTTTTAAATACTCATGTTACTGATTTCTTTGCATAGGAAACCTGGCGAAAACTAATGATTTTTCTTACCCATATTTAGCCTTCTTGTCTCCGCGCTTGCTTTTTTAATGATTCCCAATGTGGTACCGGCTGTACTTGTAAGGTGGTTGTATGCAGGCCAAAAACATGTGAGTACTTTGATTCCCCTCAATAATTGTTCATCTTGTACATACTTTGAACAAATTGTGAAAAATTTTATATAACTTTTTGAATTTTTTGCATAAAATTGTGTGACATAAATTTTAAATTTTACAATTAATTTTTTTTCAGAGTCGGTACCTCGACATAAACCGATCGTGACAGCTCATCCTGTGAAATTAAATTAAATAATTTTAACTCCCCATGACAATGGGGAGTTTTCCTACAAACAAGCTTTTATTATCTAGTATTATAAATAAAATTCAATATGAAAGTGTGCGTGCAGTGTACAGTGGATGAACAAACCTGATAAATAAAACTATTTTTTAGAGTTAGTCATAATTTTTATAGAGGTTAAATACATGCATTTGAATAGCTGTTGATAAGTTGACTTTTGTTCAGTCTCTTGCTCTATATGGTACTTTTAAAACGTTTTTATAATTTCAAAAAATGCAGCATGTACAAAACCTTTGGCAATTTCCCCTTTCGAGTGGAATATATCTATTTTTTGCAGCCGGTTAATATATGTACACATTGTAGCAACAACTTGGCAAACAGGTGTCTCTTGTAATATGTACATGCATAGTAGGTAATGCATAGCTGAGCGGAAGTTTCGCCCTTGTTTTGTTTAAATTTTATTTATAAATAATACGTGTATGTATATTAGTCAAAATGGAATTTTTGACCACAAACTTTTGCCGCGGCAAAGGTTTGGTGTATTTTTGGGAAAAAATACATAAATTTCCGAAAATGTAATGATCACGTCTTGAAACCGTGAATATACAAGTTTTCCTGTAAACTCAAGAGACAAGCATTTTGATTAATTTCAATATGCATTAGACCTTTTCATTTCGGAGTTAAGTCTGGGATTTGTCTAGAGACCTCAGAGACTAGATAAAACTTGGACAATTTTGGCTGTTCTCCTCAGATGGCGGCAAAAACCTCGCAGAAACTTCAAAGTAGAGCATTTTTTGTCCAATTTTTACGTCGTCTCGACTTGATCTGCCCTTATTCCTAAAGCTAAAGTACAAATTACGTGTTCATGCTTTTGTCTCATGGTCGTCGAAATTTTCAAACTCAGAAAAAAACCTCCGATAGGTTTATCAAGCACAATTTTTCTCGCCAAACTAAACACAAATTTTCCTAAATGACCAACTATAACTATATCCGATATAATTGATCGAAAATGCGCTACGCGCTACTGTGTGAAGTGACACATGTTTTTCGAATTCAAAATTCGGCGTTTTTTATCTGCGGGGTGCAATATCAATTATTGATTAAGGTGGGCCTTGTTTGAAGGAAAACGTGTTATTAGTTATTACCTGATCAGTGGCTATTAGTAGCTACTTCTTTATACCGCGCGGTTTTAAAGGTATCGCAAGAAAACTAAAAATGCTACCAAAAATTTGTCTTCTATACGTACTTATTACACAAGTGGTATTGCCAGTGTGTTTTGACCAAACATAAAGAAAAATGTAGTTTTTTATCGTCACACTTTTTTGTCTTCTTTCCACCGTTTCTCTTATAACCGATGCATCAGCGAAGCATTGCATCAAGAGCATCGGTTTGTGCATCCCATTATGGCATGTAAGTTTTGTCTCTAATGTTTAGTGACTGTCGGTATTTTTTTTCTCCCGAAAAACAGCAGGAAAAACAGTTTTTGGTTACATGTTCCGAAACAACCAAAGATAGATCATGAGGCTGTGCAAGGGGCGTTGATTCTTCATTTTAGATATATGGCGATTTGTAAAGTTTATTCCTCCAATTCAAAAAACCTTGGTGATATTTTATGTGAGCTGCATACCAGAATGTGCAATCAGTCGTGACTTTTGTCAAAAATTTGGTTTCTTGATAGAAAACCGTAAAATCTGTCTTTGATATCCTGAATTTTTACCTGGCTAAGAGTTGCAACCATTAATATTAACTTGCACTATATACGAATCCTTGTATGTGAACAATTCATAATAAGTGACTTCATATTACTTCCAAGGATAATTTTCGCTGCCATTCCTGAAGAGGTACTACGTTTGGTGTTGTCTAACTGGTAAATTTGATGAGGACTACGACGCTATAATTCCCTGGTTGCGTCAGAGCTTTCTTGAAATATGTTTGGTAACATCTTCTCGTTCAGGAAGTCCTTTGGTCAGATTTAGGTTCATATGTTCACGATAATCTGTTAAACACCTTGAAGATGTTTATGACAGGTTAAAGTTCTGGCCGTTAATACGCTGCTTCACCAAAAACTGAATTGCTTCTTCTGTACTACAGCAATGCGTTTACAGGTTCAATATTTCTGTCATTTATGGTTGCTTCATCTGCTTGTCTTGGAAGTCATGGATGAGTACTTTTAAAAATTATTCCGCATTTACATTTGTGTAAATCTGCTTTTCCTGTGTCAATGTTTAAAACATCTTAGCTATTCATACAAATACTTTGAAATGCGGCATAGAACATGTTCTCCTGCGCGCGTGTGTTCACGATACAGCGCATTTACTGGTTTCACGGTCTTTGTTACCTTCTTATCAAAAAAATTGCTGTTTTGTTAAGAAATAGATACATTCCGCGGTAAGGTGTTGAAAAGTACTCAACAAATGATTTTTTGTAGTCGTGGTGTAGTTAAAAATCCAAACTACATAACATGTCTCCAGTTAACTGAGAAGCATATAAAAAACAAACCCTGTACATATCCTGCATTCTACGCTTGATGGACGTCAAAATATTTCGATAAGTGTTTCCAAAATTCGTTGGATATTTTTAACAAATACAAGAATGGTCCCCATGGTTTTTTTTCGTTTTGGCAATGCAACTTGGAGTTCTTGCAGTTCTTGGCAGTTCTTGCCAAAGAGTGAAACCAAAGAAGAGTTAGTAGTCTGTAAATTGCTCCTTGCTATTGCAGTATTATTTTTCCCCGTTTTAACAGTTCTTGCTCACACACCTAAAATCAAAGTATGGAAGAAAAGAACTGACAGAACATTGGCTTTGGTGAAAATTTGCATTGGCAATAGCAAAAAGATTGATAAAAAGGGTATAGCTTCTTCAGTTCTTCATTTCGGAGGTTGATACGCTAACTAGTAAACCATCTTCAAATGCTTTGTGCTTTGCGGTACATTTTTTTAGGATCCATATTTTTTAAGTCCTAGAGCGACTTTCTGACTGAGAAAAGTCAAAGAAGCTATCGAACCTGCCAAAAGCTTGGTAATTTAAGCTTCATATTTGCCGTTTACCAGTTCCCATTCATGTTTTTTGGCTTTTGTAATTAAAGCCGTTTCCACTGTTCCTACAGCTGGTACAATGTCTTTTGGAACTTAATTGATAGACCTAGGTTGCAAATTTAATTGTTTTTCAGGCTTGCTTTTTTCCAATTTTGTCTGTCAAAATTTGTTGTGATGAAATGGTCGGTTGCTGGTGGTTTAGTTGGGTCCGTCATTGTTAAGGCACCTGTGGTCCCTAGTTATACATGCATACTGAAATTCCAGTAACCATGCCCCCTTGCGAGCTTTCTTAAACTGATTAGTGGTTTTCGCGAAACAGTTTGAAGGATATGCTGAGATATTTTTATAAATATCGTAATATTTTGGTTATATTGTTAAGAACTGTTATGAATTTCTTATGAATGAAGTGCTTAAGTGGTTTTCGGATATTATATGAGTCACTCCCCTTACAAAGTAAGTGGCAATATATGAACTTTTTTGCAAGGCAGTCAATGAAGACAGAAACAGAAGAACAACTGGTTTTGATTTTAAAAATTGATTTAGAAAATTTGAGTCTTATTCTCGTATTTAATTTAGTTAAAATGAATAGTAAATAATAGATAGGGAAGAGGACTTACGAGAGTTCAGTAATTGAATGCCATCTTCTCGATCTTAATTTTGGGAAATATACGGATCTTTTGTGGGTGGCAAAAGTCAGAGTGGAAGATTTTAGAGGGGTTTAATCACTCTAAATCGTGATTGGCTCATTAGATAGTCTAGCGACTTTTCAACAGCAATCTCGATTAGGGATTCATAGTGTCTTAAGAATTGAACCATTTAGATATGTGTCATTTGTGTTGACTGTGGGCATTCCAGAATGTATCCAACACAAATGATTCATGATACAGTGGACAAAGGAGTAATGATCCAGATGATGGATACATTACATACGTATATGCATCACTCGTGTTGCATAAAAATAATACGAGTATACATCCATAATATTTATTTATTGTGTAAGATTAGTTCCATACGGGACCATGCCCATGGAACATGTTTGTTGATCGTCAAAAATAAAACAATTTATGTATTCTGTGTCGTTCGAGTGTAGATTACTGTTGTTGAGAAGGGTTGGTTTCCCTTGTTTTATGTACATGTTTTTTTGCATGTAATCGGGTCATATTAAAGTATTAAACAAGGAGTTACAAAAAGAACACATGAAAAGAATAATAAAGATTTAATCGAGGAATGTTTCATCGAGAAGGTAGAGTAGTTCCTAGAATGGAAAACACGATGGTACTGGCCCCCACAGATTGTTCATTGTTGTAGTAATAATTATACGAGTCCCCTTCGTCGTCTTCATGTTCTCCTCCAGTGATAACCCTTAATCCCTCGTCCGCTGCATAGATAGTGCCTCCGACTGCTCCCGCCTTTGTGAGCCCTTTCGCTGATTTTGATAGCATTTTGGGGAGGGTATCTTTGAACAACTTAATGAAGACTTCCGTTGTCCAATCAATCACCTTTTCCACAATTTTATCGGTCCCTTTTCCGCTTACCTTACTCCTGGAGAATTCAATATTTGCGAAAATGATAATAATAACGTGTAACGTGATTCTTGTAGTATACATATTGTTGAGTTGCTGATGTGAGAGCTGTGTTTATGATATATTGCACTGTAAGCACTTTTCACTGGGCGTGTGGTGTATCAGTGTTCTTGTTTCGTAGTTGTAAATTATAGATTGTAATTGTGATATATCCATAATATTACAACATTAAAGTTTTAAGATTTAAATGAACTGCTACATTTATGCGTTATAAAATGTACAAAAGCATTAGACTGAACAAAAGATCCACAGTGTGTAAATATGTACGGTACCTATACAAAAGCAACAGTCGAATAAATTCAAGCTATAAAACAATTCATATAGTGTCACAATGTGACACAGTCACAGCCATACAAATGCGGGACCAATAAACCTGCAAAACGAATCATTTCATTATTACAGATAGTTCATATTTGATTCAAATTTTGTATTTAACGCATGATCTTTATTGTTAATTTCACAACATGTTTACATTACATGTGAAATATGGTATGTATTCCTATGTATATTGGAAAACCCGACGATCAATGTACATTACAGTTTACAGTTATGTGCTTGGTAAATTTAAATAAATGTTGTATTCCGGACAGAAATTGAAAACTCTATCTAAGAGACTGCCATAGACTTGCATATGGTGTGATTTATATACAACTCTATTACATTCTCCTGCATAGAGATTGCAGTTTCTGTCCAGAATGCGTCAAATGTGTATTTTATGTTTAGATACGATTTGCGTTACCAAAGAAAACCCTGCATCTACGCAAAATGGGCTAACAGTAAGTAAGTATATAACTGTATATTGCTCATCGAGTTTTCCAATTTCGACCGATTTGTAGATAACGGGGAGCTTTTATGGAACGTGGACTGTTCTTGAAACATTTATATTAGAATACATATGCATTTTTAGAGTACTATGTATTTTGCATCTTGCTCGGGTTGTTTTACAAGCAAAATACGGCATCATAAATGTATATGTAATATATTCTACATTTAGTAATGTTATTGCATTATTTCACATTTCCAGCATATGTATGTAATTTCTTTTACAAACTGTACGAATAATTACTATCCATATTATTTATATTTTTACTTATAGGCATATTATATGGCAAGAACTTTTAGCCCTCTAGTTTGTTTTCAAGAATGTTGACCAGGACGTTTCGGTAGTGTCCGCTGGTTTCGGAGGCAACCGCGGATTTGAGTTTCCTCCCGTAGCGGGCCTCGTACAGCTCAGCGACATCCAGGATGTCAATCTGTGTACATAATTTAAGTTCACGTGCATAAACGGGAAGGGACAAACTTTTTTCGTTGAGCATAAAATTTCCTGAGAAAAAATTTAGGTAACAATTTAAAGTCATTTCACCTCAGATCGGGTGACTAGAATCTCGATTAAGACCTGGTCATCGGTTCCCGGGCCTTTCATCGCCTTGTTGAGTCTCTCGGCATTGTAAGCTACCAAGTTCCGGAAACTTTTGACTTAAAGGAGAAATCAAAGTTGTTTCATCAAATTGCATGTTTAAAATCATTAAAATTTTAATGCAAACTGAACACTGAACACTTTGATCTTAAATATTATTTACACGGGTAGTTTGCACATTTTCAATAGAAAATTACTCATGATAATGTAGGCTTTGCGAAGACTGCCTTCAAACTCCGAGTTGACTGTCCCCTCGATATGATGGCCCTTTGAAAATCTCTCATACGCCTCGAAAACTCCTTTCATGTGATTCGGTGTTCGGGAATTGAAAATCAGGCTGAAAATCTCTTCGCGAGCTCCCAGATCTGCATTTCGAACTTCGTACAGTGACTAAATGGAATGCAATCGAATAAAAGCACAATCAAAAATTTTATTCTACATCTTTCAATTGCAAAAATATCCAAAGTTTCTACTTTTCATTCATTCACTTTTAACTTTTAACATTATGCATACTTGTGCGTCGCCCCGGGCTAGCTCAAAATCTATAGTGTCGGGTTCCCATTCGCTGTAAAATTGCAGGAAAATCCGTACAATATTATCACAACAGATTTAAAATTCAAATTAAGTGTTAAAGTTATTAAATCCAATCGTAGTGTAAACATGGGGAAAACATTTGAAATTGTATAATTTTTTGTTCCTACCTCCGATTGGCATTCATCATGGAAATGAGCAGAGTGCGAAAGTCTCCACTGCCGTCGTCCGCCACATCGTCCTCCATTTCTTTTCCGTATTCTATAAAGATTCGCAAAATAATAAATTACCTTCAATTTTCGTTGTTCTTTTCGTATCGAACATTTGTATTTATTTTTTGTCCTTTGAATAAAAAAATACTACTTTGCTTATAGTGGATTTTCATGTCCTCCAGTTCGGTTCTTGTGCGGTAGCACAGAAGGGAGATGAGCGTTTTTTCATCCGTACCCACACCCTTTACAGCAAAGAGAAAAAAGGTGAAAATGGAGCAAATTCTCAAAATACAGTGGTTGGACTTTTACTATTGAGACACTTTAAAATCTTTTTTTCTACTAGTTTAATTGGAAGTGTGAAATGATACTTTACATCGTCGTATTCTTCAGATTCTGTAGACCGTGTTCTCAAAAAGTTGTAATCATTTCGATGGAATTATATCTGAGAAAAAAAATCTTGAAAAAAATGTCTCAAAAATAAGCTTTCCAAACATTTGCTGACCTGTCGTAAAATGATTGCTTGTTCTAAAGTTAGAATAGCTCCATTGGTAAATGACGGG
>JAQIVE010007017.1:0-10884 GCA_034698285.1 Sminthurinus bimaculatus
GCTAATTAAGCACGTAGATTAACATAAATTTAAACTATCGTAAAAGAGACAGAAAATTGTCTTTACATTGTGAAAAAAGTATCTTAGATTTGAGTAATTGAATGGACAACGAATTGATTCATTGTTGTTTTCTGCTACAATCTAAACTGTAAATTCAAAATGGTAACTATGGCGACATTTTTTTAAAAATTAACTTGTTTAAAAGTTTTGATTCTTGAGGTGCTTAACTAATAAATTGGACCAAATGTCGCTAATCTCTATTCCAGATGCGCCATTCATTAAATTAGTTTTATGTTTTTTTATGTATAGTTTTCCTTTTATTCTAAATCAGTATCATATTGGACATGCGGGATTAGACAGAGGGGTATTGCTTCCCGATAATGTTTCCAAATGTTTTTAATAGCGGTTGAAAGCCAACTGACAGATTTTTCACCTTTCCGGAGAGGAGGTACCGAAAGCAGCGTTTGAGCAACACAAAGTTCAACCGGGGCCTGTAAAGCCAATAATTAAAGTTAAAGCAAAAAAATTACACATTTTCTCACTCACCTCGTCACTCGTCTCATCCCCAGTGTCATTCACACAGAGTAACTTTGAAGACTTTCGACGCCCCTAATGCATTTTGTTGTGATGTGAAGGGTTATAATCAGCGAGGCACAGAAAGTTGAATATCTTTTAGCATGAGTTCAGCATAGCAAGAGCTTGAAGCGGCGTAGAAACGCTTCAAAAATTACAGTTCAAGAATGAAATGGTTAATGTGGGGAATTTTGAGAAATTGTGAGAATTTTTTTCTAGTTCTACAGTAAATACAAGAAATAAAAATAACAATAAGCACATCATAGGTAAAAACCCGGTGTTACCCGGCGGGAAATCCGTTGATTCGTTTACTGTACTCGATAGGAGATTAAAAACGCGTTTGTAACTCACAAGTCAGTGATTGCTCTTTGCATGCACGTGCATTGTAGAGGTTTGAACTTTTGAGCATGTGGAACACGTCCATAGTATATCCCGTGTAAATTGCAGAATCCGAAAAAAGCGAAAGAAATTATTCGTGACACTTCTTTACGCGTTTATTTCAGATGGCTGTTTTTACCCCACACAGGCGGGAAATCGGAGCCACTTAATAACTGCTAATTACAATTAAGGTTAACTTATGTAAACTTTTCTGAGGTGGCAGAAGTTACTAGTACCTGTTAAGCTTTTGATCGGCAATTTGACCGACTTGGTAAAACATTAGGGTTTTGTTCTACAAGCAATAAGCACCGTGGCTTGTTTTTACCCCCCTCGTCCCTGAGCGGTTTACATTCATTCACGTAAATGTTAAACAGCCTTGTTTTCGCTCTTCGAAGAAGTGTAATACCAATTATGGCATTCGCTGTTGTGTTGTCTTCCTAATGACACATCGCGCTGGTACTACCGGAAGTTTATTCCGTGTCATCGCAGAAAATGTCTGGAGTGGCGTCGAAGTTCATCAAAGTGTACCGAACGACAATGAGCCTGATTAACATGTAGCATTATACAAACGGGTATAAATATGTGTCGAGGCCACTGAAAAAGTGGGTAATTTATTGTTGTGACTCGAAGACAGTTGCGGTGTTATACATTTTGCTATCGTTTAGTCAAAAATATTTTAAGCCCGGTAATTAAAGTTAAGCGTTTTAAACCTTCTCATGTCTTGTTTATCGCCAATCGTGTTACCAAAAGGAGAAAAAACGCTTTTACTATCAGAAAATTAGCCACAAATTCATTCTTTCCCCCCTCGAAACCATTTAATGTGCTACTGGGATATTTGATTCAATAAAAAAAGATCGGGTGACGTCGTGCGTCATTCTATACATGCAAGTAACAAAGGTCTTTTTTATTTCGAGAAAAATACCAGGGCGTTTATATTCGTGCCCACAATACTGATGACATACCTAGTCATTCTTGTCTACGTTTATTTGAATCCACCCTGACCCAATTAAAGACTAGTGCATGACTTCAAACCCCGCGCCAAAATCTATTGGCGAGAGGTTTGAACATTTCTTAACATATATGATGATGGAATATGAAAATTCAAAGCAGTTCAGTGGGACTTTGTTTTTACAGCATGTTAAAATTCCTTCAGGTGTAGAAATTCGAAGTCGTCTTTTGTTACAAAATGTAAGAACTCTTGAGTTTTGCTCCGACATCCAAAATTCAATTGACGATATCTAAGGACAAAAATCAAATTTCGAGGTGAAATAAAAACGCTTTACAGTTGAAATTAATCACATTTTTATGTCAAATCGTCAAAACTTTCAATTTCGGAAAAAATATTTTTTCCCATTTTTGATATCGATTTGTGATGTTTCAGCTCTACATCAAAGTTTTCTTAAAAACTTAAAAAGACATTTTTTCCGAAATTGAAACTTTTGATGCTTGGACATAAAAATAGGATTAATTTCAACTGTGCAGCGTTTTTATTTTACCTGCAAATTCGATTGTTGTCTTGAGGTATCATCGATTGAATTTTGGATGTCGGAGCAAAACTTGAAGTTGCAACTTCAAATGGCTGCCGGCTGCCATTTCTACACCAGACAGAATTTTAAAATGCTGTAAAAAAAGTCCCACTGAATTGCTTTGAATTTTCATATTCCGTCATTATATTGTTAGAAATGTCAAACCCGCAAAATGTACGGGATTCGCGGTTTTTTCAAACCCGCAAAATGTGCGGGATTCGCGGTTTTTTCAAACCCGCGAGCTGGGACGGTATAATCAGAAAACAGATATAAAAAATCATTGAATCCAGCCCTTTTGATGACGAAATTTATGTGAGTTGGTTTTGTGAGACTGGATTATGCATTTCAAAAATGGGAGCAGAGAAAAGTCTAGAAGGGTAAAAACTAACATCAAACGTAATCAACTTTGAGGCATCGGCGCCACCATTATCCGCCATCTCAAAAAAAATGTTTCAAGCCAGAAGTTTGCAAATATGGTCTAGTTTCATTTTTTGAGTGGCCGGACAAATCCCAGACTTGAGGTCAAAATGAAACAGTCTAGTACTACCCCCATTCGCGACAGTGAATCAGGAGTCGATTCAGAGTGTGCGGTAGGCAGAACTAAAATTAGCGTAAGGCGAAAGCCGACAGCCGGCTAAAATAAACCAGGAAATCCGCTTATTTCCGCTTATTGCGGCTTTTCGAAGTCGGTTTCCCCTGACTATGAAACATACGAAATCACTTTTTTGCTTTGTTCTACAGTTTTACTAAGAAATTGCATTTTTTCTTTGTTGAATTTTGACGCCACTAGTGGCTTCTGCTGCGATTTTAGGCGGAAAAGAATGGTATCTGCACTAGTTGCAACCCTGAACATCGTAGTACATGTCATGAGTGGCGTCGACATCCTTCAAAGAACACAAAGCGAGATTGTGACGAGTTGTGTGGCGAGGGATGTAATAAAAAGTGCAACTTGTTTCTGGTTACAGTCTGCATACTTTTTGGTATAGGTGTCAATCAAAAATAAATTATTTAAATTTATTTATAACTTTATTATGTATCCCATTCCAAGATTTTTGCGAAAAATGATAACTTTACTTCGTTGCTATTGATGTTGTAACAAAGTTCGCTGTTGCAAAACTACAACATTCAATACCGCTTGCCAAATAATTTTAAAGGCTTTTTTGAATTTAAGGTTACAGTACAAAATGGTTTATTGACTGCCTCAAAACCTTGTAGCGCATGCAATTATCGCCAGTTGACCGTAATTGTAATTAAATGTTAAAAATATCAATTTTTTCTATGTAATTACAGTATGTCAAAGTCAGCTGTTTTAAAATTTTATATTTTTAAATTACCTTCATTTATCTAGGTTTTAGCCGTATTTTATATTTTTTCCTGGGCCTACCAGTTTCACCACAAATTGAATTTCAAAAATTATGAATTTAGGCAAAATTTGTAGTTGGCGCGCAATATTTCATTACCCTTTGGGTGTTGAATCAAGATTAGTACCACCAGCCATAAAAACATTACCAGGATCGGAGTTGGTGCATCTCTACATGCTAGTCGTGAGTAAATTTGGCAAGTTTTGTACGTCAGAAACCTGACAAGATTCATGTTAAGGAGCGGCTAAAGCATGAAAAAAAACTGCCACATTTTTAAACATTTTCGGCAAAATTTCCCGTCATCACCCAAAACATATTTACAGCAAACTGATTAAAAATGGCTTAGGTTTCATTTGTTGGTGCCCGGAAAAAAACTAGACCAGACCACAAAATGTAACTGTTTCGTCTTGATCCCTTTAAATAAAATCTTATCAAGCCCCATGAAAATTTCCTGAGATTTTATAAGACTGGCAATCGATGATGAGATTTTGATACGATTTCTATGACAATTCATGAAAATACTATCAAAATTTGATCAACGTTAATAAGATTTTGGACCAAAATTGTGTCAAAATCTCGTGAAATATTTTACTAAGATGTTTTTCTAAGGGATTCTACCGTTATGCAGTGTCGCATTCGTCGCGTTTCCGTAGCATAAAACGCCAGAGAATTCGTATGCGATTTCAGAGAGTCATATTTAAATGCATATGGCATGCAGGTTTGTAAATAAAATAATATATGGTCAATAAAAAATCGCTGAAAACATCTTTTGTGCAATTCTAATGTAAGCCAGGCAGAAAATACACTTTTCTCGCTTCATGCCGCAAACCGTCTCGTTCTGCCGTCTTTGAAGAATTTTGAAGCCATTTGGGACGTTTCCAGCGATACTGATACAGGTGGATACTTATTCTGTTAATACAAACACGACAATATTGTATAAAATTGCACGAGTGGCGTCGAAATTCTTCAAAAATTGCAAATCGAGAAAGACACGAGTTTTGAGGCATGCAAAGGGAGACAACGTGCAATTTCTTTCTAGTTTCGTAATATTTTTCAAAGTGGACATTTTTTTACATGGCTGTCAATTAGAAAATTAAAACAAAATTGATTTCAAACCTTTATTATGCATTTTACGGCACGATGTTTACAGAAAAAAAGAATTTTCGAACATCATTAAGAAGACGACAGGCTAACTATTCGTGATGCAACTTGATTTAAATAAGGGAGCGAAACGAATAGATAAAATAAAATGTTGTAAGATACAGTGCGTTTAAAAGAGAAACAATTACTATAGAAACCCCACAAGGTCATTTTCATCTGTAGCAACACGAAATTAAAATAGACCTTCAAAATTCCGGCGCTTTCCGATCGCCCACCAACGAGCCATATGTACTATTAATATATACGTAAATATTTGGATGATAACTCCCGTGGGAAACCAAGGAAACCTTTTAGATTTTTCACAAGCCAACTACGAAATTCAAGTAGCAAAAAAAATCGTGAGGTTTTAAGAAAGGCATCGTTCGCCGCCATTCTTATCTCGCATGTTACTGCAGAGAACGTTTTTGGCAAATAATCTATGATCCCCAAGGTATCCGCGTGACATTCTGTGAAATCAGAAAGAAATGTCACCTTTTACAACTTACACACCTCGGCTTGTAAACCATCTCATTCTCGCTCTGTAATTTTTGAAGCAGTTTGACGCCATTCATGGAATTTGCTGTTATTTTTAGAAACTTTAACATAGAAGTGATTTCGTCATAAACTCTGCTACGAGTGGCGTCAAAATTCGTAAAAAAGTTGGATTGTGCATGTCGAAACTTGTTTTGGGTTCCATGGTATTCAGGAGTCCAAAGTTTTTTTTTGTACCCACTGATATTTCTTTATTACTGTACAAAAACAGTCGCTAATTAGGTTGAACTCACACCTAGAGAGCTGGACGGTCTATGGAAACCTTTATGGGATTCACCACTCAAAGAGATTCAGAGTGACCAACACTCTTTTAAACCCGAAAGATTTCTCAGTCAAGACGAATCAATTGACATCAAGCACGAGGCTCTTATCACATTCAGCGTTGGCAAACGACTTTATCCCGATTCAACCTGATTTAAATAAAAGGACATTTTACTGGTTTTGTCAAATATTTTCAAAATACCTTGAAACTTGTCATGCAGACCTATGATATGAAGTTAATCACGTTTCTAAAGGTCAGGTTTGCAATAATGACGCATTTGCTCCCTAAAAGGTCAGTTTTACAAGTTTTGTTTAAAACTGCTGCCTGTTGTCATTTTGAATATCAAAAATTTGAAAAAAATTCAGAATAAAGGCAACATTATTACCCATTCAGAGCATATTCTTTTAGAATTTTCAGGGAAATTGTGTAACCTTTTTGGTGACCTTTGTATTTCACAATTTTTACCAGGAAATTTTGAAATATTTTTTCCCTACTTAGCCTACATCAGCTGGTGCTCGTTTTTTTTCAAAATTTTAGGTTAACTGAGATTTTTTTCGGTACGTTGCTCAGCTGCATAGAAAATTGTGACTTTTCTTTAAAAGTTAGTACCCGAATCCCGGAATTTTACTTGACGGATAGTTTGCCGGATTTTGGGAAGAAAAAAAACGAGCCGCAGGTCTATCGTTCGATTTTGGAAAGTTCTGCATCAACTTAATCGAAATTTTTGGATCATCTAATTTTAAACCAGAAAAAGATCCGTTTTTGCTTATTAAGTCGCAAAATCCCTTCCGTTCTCCCTGCGTTCTTTTTGAAATATTTCGACGCCAATCATGACATTTTCTCTGAAGTTGTAACAATTCACGTCGTTGGATGAAGGTGCCAACAGCATGCAACGAATGTCTTGAGTGGCGTCAATGTACTTCAAATACGTCAGAGAGAAAATGGGTTTGACAGTGAGAAATTTATTTTGCGAGCGTACTCAAATAAGCAAAACGGTGGTAAAAAGTGCGCCATTGAATTTTAATAACAGAGGACTTAATGCTTTATTTGACTTGGGGAAGCATAGGAGAGCGTTTATCGTCGTACCCAGAATGCTAATGAAGTATACCATAGTTAACAATCATGTCATCCTTTATTTTTCCGATACCGCCCTGATCCTACTGCAGACGTTTGCTTGACCTGACCTGACCTGTCTCGCCAAATATTGATTTAAACTATAAATTTTATGTCCCGATTGCCTGTAAGTGTCTCAGCCTCAATATGTATCTAATGTCAACATAATACTCGACCACCTTTACAATGAATGCTGGCTCAACGTCAAATTGTTTCGCAAAACTTCATGCCCTGGATGAAAATATGATGGTTATCATACAAAATACTTTCTTTGACAAGGCATGGGGGTTACTTCTTTTTCTTTTTGGCGTGGCACCATAGTCTCAAATCGGGGAGACGGGGAATGACGGAATTTTTTTACATGGTAGTGCATATGTGCGCAGAAGCACATCTTCGTTTAAACGCATGTGCGCAAGCCGAGTTCCCCGCCATTCCCCATCATTTCCGATTTGAGACTATGCGTGGTAACGCACAGTGACATGCTGTTGAACCACAAATAATTTCAATTCTATTTTCGAGGACAAATTCTAACATCCTCACCAATTCCGTTTTTCGCCGATTTGGTGAAAACGTTGTGTATAGTTGACTCTCAGAAACAGGAAAGACGCGTCGTAATAATCTGGCTCACGATTTTGTTGAAGAAGCGCAGGTGACCACGGATGCAAACCCTCAGGTTTATGGCCCTCTTGCGTGTACCCACATAAAACTTGACCAACTTTACAAATATTTAATTAAACGTCTATTTTTTGAAATTTTTGTGCTTTAGGTTATCATTCGAGATCTTTTTTTCGGTAAGGCGAGAATCATTTTAGTTTTTTTAAATGCAAGTATTGCCTAAAAGCCGTCATGCGTTTGTAAGCCGCCCGTGATACAATTGTTGTTGTCGTTTTTTTCAATTTCCTTCAACTTGGAACGGATACTCCAATACGTTTCAGCGCTTAACCAAAATTACGAAAAATTGAAATTTAAAAAAAAAACGTAAAAGAAAAGGTTGTTCTAAGTGGTATTCTGATTCAAATGGAATAAGTACCTCTTCTCTGTGACAACCGGATGAACCACAAAGTTACTGTAAAGAGTAAAAAAGGCCCCATTTTCAAAATTTGGCGGGCTTTACACGGCGTTTTGATCAAGATAGCACGGAAATTCCTGCGGATCCTTTACCTACTCAATAAGGGCTTTCAACCTGGATACGTCTTGTTTCAAAGTCGAGGGAACACCTAAAACCGTTTACTTGTAAGGTATAAGCTACGAGTTGTTTCTAAAATATTTTTAAAAAAATTTAAAAACGTGAGAGCATAAAAAAATGGAATTTTCTAGAAAAATTGAATTATTTTCGTCCTTATTCGGCTGCCAACCGGCTAATAAATACCGGGATTGAGCTACAGTGGTATCGCTGATTCAGAATGAGCGTAGGGTACTACACCCATTTGCGACAGTGAATCCGGAGTCGATTTAGAGGGTGCGGTAGGCAGAACTAAAATTAGCGTAAGGCGAAAGCCGACAATCGGCTAAAACAAACCAGAAAATCCCGACTTATTTCCGCTTATTGCGGCTTTTAGAATTTGGTTTACAGTGACTGTATGAAAGATACGACACTCTTTGAAGTCACCTTTTTACTTTGTTTTACTGTTCTACGAGAAAGAAATTGCATTTTTTGTACACTTTGCTGAATTTGAACTCATTGGTGGTATTTGCTGCCATTTTGGAATGGCAAACCTTCAATCTTTATTACTAAAGAGTGACAACATCGCAGCAAATATCATGAATGGCGTCGAAATTCTTCACAAAGTACAAAGCGAGAATGTCACGAGTTTTTTGCTGTTTGTGAATATATGATATATGTAACTCTGTTTGCTAAACGTTCCAGTTGTCACGACGTTGCAATTCGTATGAGTATCGTCGAAATCGTTTAAAGATGTTAAGTCGAAAGTGAGATGAGTTTTGTGGCGAAGAAAGTGAGAAAAAGTACTACTCGTTTCTAGTTACGCTATATTTGTTTAATGTATGCATTGTTTGACATGGGTCTCAATCAGAAAGTTAAAATTGATTTTAACTAACTAGTAATTGATTTTAAGCATTTAGTATGCATTTTATGGCACAAGTTTTACTGGGAAAGGACCTTACTTTGTTGCTTGTGCTTGTAGATATTGCAACAAAGTATGAATTCATTTCATTTATTCATTTCTGTGATGTTTCTGAGATTGTATATAGAAATGACACAATTTCTCCCCAGTACCACAAAATTTTGAAAAAAACCGGTAAATACAGCTAGTCAACACCTTTTAAATTTTTTTCGGGTTGCAGAAAATAACATTTATTTATGCTTCTGCCACATTGTTCATGCAGTTTAGCAAAACATAGCTTTTGCAATTTTGGGGGGAAAATTATTCAAAAACTGGTCCAATTTTTATAGTTTTAATAGACTTTGCGTTGAAAGTTATGCTTTAAAACAAAAAACATTGATTTTAAATTAAAAAATAACCTCTCCTACAGCAAGAAATCGTAAAAATATCTCAATCAGCTCTCCATATCATCCTGAGATCTTTGAGGTACTTCGACGCCACTTGTGACGTTTGCTGCGACATTTTCTGGATAAATCCCGGGATACTGTAACATCTCCGGATTGCAATATTGCAACAAATTGCAGGACTGGCGTCGAAACTCTACAAATATTACAGAGCAAGAATGAGACGAGTTGCGTGACGTGGGAGGTAGGAAAAGTGCAATTTGTTTCTGGTTACGCTATAATTGTTCAATGTTAACATTGTTCGTAATTGGCATCAATCAAAAAGTTGTAAAAAAATTGATTTTAAACCTTCATCACACATTTCATACCGCGGTTGATACGAAACCAGAAAATTCTCGAACATTATCTAAAAGACGGAAGGCAAATTAGAGCGATGCGAGTGCATTCAAATTAGGTGACAAAATGAAGGGAGAAAAAACCAAACTTTTTTATTGATCTTGTGCCTTGCAATCAAAAAGCGTGTTGTTTTTGCTGTTTCCTTAAAAAAATATAAGGTCTTTGTTTATCAAAAGTTGAGATTTGACGAGATTGACTTCAAAATTCACACCATCTTTGATCAAATGTTGATAAGATTTTGGTCGCATCAATATTCCATCAAAATACTACCAATTATTTACCATGTCAAACATTATATCCGTCCATAATGATCTCATGAGATTTTGATAATTTTATACCAAACCTTCATAAAAAGTTGATCAAAGTTGATGAGGCTTTCGACCAAATGCCTGTCAAAATCTCATCAAATCTCCAGCCCAGATATTTTGCTAAGAGGGTTTGATTCGGAAATTGCATTGTAGTTTTGCTTTCGATATTGTAGCAAAAAAATGTTTTGCAAAATCGCAATTGCCGACGTAATTTGTCGCATCCCTGAAAAACCTCTCAGTCATGGGAAACCGGCCTCCATGGGAAGCCGCAACAGGCTAAAATAAATCGGAATTTTTTGGCTGGGTACGGCTATATGTAGCCCGGCTTTTTTGAGCTGGTTGTAGACTGCTCAGGCCAATAACGCTGTAGCTCAATCCCGGCTTTTGTAAGCCGGTTGTCGGCCGAAAAAGGCCGACAAAATTGCCTTTTTGCTGTTTTTTTCACTCATTCCAGTTTTTAATGCGTTTTAATAAGATTGCAGGAGAAGTAATCATTGGAAAATAAATTCCATCAATGATTTTGTTCAGACTTTGACGGGATTTCCAATGTTGGTAACAGTTTTCTTCGACCTTCAAGTCTTAACACCCGACTGACGCGTCAAATTAGAAATCGGCCTGAAACAGTCTGCAAACGGCTGTTTATTTTAGTCAGGTAAAATCAAAAATTTCGGGCTCTTTTTAGCCGTTTAAAGACCAATTTCGGCTTATAATGTACCCGGCTTGTTTCAGCCGCACAGTGGGAAATAGCCAGGCATTTTATTCAGAAAGTCTATAGGACTTTGGTCTCAAAAAACCGCAGGCTATTTTA
>JAQIVE010007018.1:0-10883 GCA_034698285.1 Sminthurinus bimaculatus
CAGATTCGTAATCTAGAGGTCAAATATGTGGGAAATCCGCGGGGAAACCGAAGAGTTTCCACATAGTTTAGGATTTGTCCGAATTGATGGTAACTATAATAGGTTGGGTATAATAATAATGGCAGTAATAATGCTTTCCTTGTCAAGCAATACATATACATACAGATGTAAGTAGCACTTGAGCAACATATCTATCTACAATCTACAGCCGTCTGCCTGCCTGCCTGCTGAGAATCTTTGGTTTTCAATCATCCTCAAGTTTCATAACACACGAGCAAAATGAGAGAGTGTTGAGTCTCGAAAAAGAAGGAAGGAAGGGGAAGAGACTGATGGAAAATGGGCAAATCAAATTCCGGCCCATAAGAAAAAAATTTTCATTTATTGTAGCACTTTTGTCTTTGTCGTCTCTCTGTCTAAATTCACTTTTTCACTTGTGCTTTTCCCCCCGTCCCTTCCTGTTTTCTTCTGCTCTTCTCACTTCCCGCCTTGTTTTTTTGTTTGCTTATTACACATACATATGTATGTACATATCTTAGTTTAGTTAAAAAATATATATCGCATTTATGGACGAGACAAGACAAGTGAGGAAATGGAAGTGGAATGATTGAAGAGAGTGAAGCTAATATAGAACCGGAAAGAAAAATGAAGCCAGTTTTTTCATATCCATCGCCCCCTTGAAGGTTCTCCCCTGTATCCATACATAATACACATATATCTGTATTTATCTGTAAATATACGAATTGCAGTCGGAACGTAGTTCGTTTCTCCTTGTCTACTTTACCCGTCAAGTTTTTTAAAGGCTGACAGTCAAACTTAAGGAACATTTATTGGCATAAGAAAAATTGATGTCACTCATCAGCAATAAATGTAAGAAGCGTTTACAAAATGTTCAAAATGAGACAAAAACGTTTTCGTCTAAACGTCGTTTTTTCTTTCAACTCCAAGGTCAATATTACCGATAGAAAAATGCATCTCTTGTTATTATTTTTGCTGGGGGCAAAAATGCATCTAGCATAATGCATTTTTACTCTGGTTTATGTTTAGCACTCATGGGAGTCTGTGGCATGATGAGAGTGAAACCAAAATAAAGAATTTAGCACTATGTATTTATACTTACATATTTTTGCAGGAATAATAAATGAAGCGAGGAGCTCGCGCTCTCAAGTTGACAGACATTATTGTTCATTTTGTATGCATACATTGACATTAGCATAACAATTGCCCGTCAAACATGATGTAGTACATACATGTATAGTAACTACGGGGGTTTCATCATCGTCCTCATCAGCCCATCATCAGCATATTATTAAAATATACAATACATACACATGTACCTACATGCGTGACAATTGCCAGCTTCTGCTCTCTGTTTCACAACATCCATCAATTCAGTGTTTACTTTGACATATGCGTCGTTGTTTATTTGCATAAGTAGTAAAAGTACCTTGCATGTATTTTTATCCATAAATATAATAGTTTATAGTATTGTATTATGCGTGTGAATAAAAATATTATACTGCTGTTAGATTCAGGACCTCTAATCAAGATAGCTGAGTTCATTATCAATATCAATAATAAAACGCCGCCGATTAATTAACACAGTCACCATTGACTGTATAAAACTTATTGTATGTATAATGTATACAGAAGAAAATGCAGTTTGGTGACCATGAATTTGTGCAGTGAACTACTTTATTGGTTTAGCTATGTATGTGTAATGTGTATTGATAAAGGGAAAAATCCCTTGAAATTTGAACATCTTTTCCCCCTATGCATGAAAATTCTCCCTTAAAATGGCCCCAAACTCACTCATGCCGCTCGACTCAAAATTTTGCAGGATACAAATGCTTAAATGGATAAAGGACATCCCTGGTTGATTGTCTGAGTATTGAATTTACATTTCTCTGCAGTCTTGACATAAATTTTACAAGGAATGACCTTCGACTTGTTTCAGTCAATAGAGTTGGATCTGCCAGCCAAGGAACAATTATAGCAAAATGCACAGTCAAAAATTCGCCATTTCGATTTCCAAACATTAGTGTCAGCCCAGCATACCAAGTTGGATGTAAACAAAGATCCGTCTCCGGATTTCCTCTTTATTTCAAAATAAAACAATACACACTACACACTATATTTTTAAATAAAAGTGGATAAAATAACAAAACACCGGAAGAAGCCACAGTGTATTTTTGTATTATGAAATATAGTTTCAGTTTCAAAGTTGTGATCAAGCTTATTTTTTATATTGTACAATTGTCATTTCTTATCGACTGGACTCAGGGTTTTGTGAATTTTGCGGATGTTCAATGCGGTCTTCAAACGCCGCTCCAGCAATCCAATGCCAATACCAACCTACAACACGGGAGAAAGGCAAAGGTGTCTGGACACCAAGTTGAGTCAACCTATGCCGGAGAATTTCCCTTCCTCGTCTCCTTCAGCCTGAACAATCAAGGGAAGCATTTTTGCGGGGGTTTTATCATCTCCAAGAAGTTCATTTTGAGTGCAGCTCACTGTTTCACGGACTTTGTGACCAAGGTGCCGCCCTTCCCTTATCGATGGATGGAAGTTCTCCTGGGGGAAAATGTGTTGGGACCAAAGCTAAATTCAAGTACAGGTTTTGGAAGTAGCAGAGAAAGGAGCCGGAGGAAGTCGATTGCCAATGTAGCCGAAATTCGAGTTCACCCCGAATTTAATGAAGCCGACTTTCGACATGACATTGCCCTCATCGAGCTAGAGGAAGAGATTGAATGGAGTCCTTATAAACAGCCAATTTGTCTCCCCAGTCCAAAGGACCTGAAGCAGAATCCCTATTCTTTTTCGCATGTGGCGGGTTGGGGCTCACTCTCCGAGAATACGCTGGAAACGTCCAGTGTCCTGAAGAAAGCCGCCATTTCGCCCATCTACTTTAATAGTGAGGACTGTCAGAAAGCTTATGACCAGCTTTCCATCAAGGTTCACGAAACGCATTTGTGTGCTGGAGGGGATCAAGAAATTGGGATGTTGCTGGGCAATAAGTCCGAGGTTCAAAAAAATGATCGTCCAGACGTTAGTGAGTCAGTATCAATATCAATGTCGTCGTCAGACAGTTGCTATGGAGACTCGGGCGGTAATTTTCATTTTAATTGAAATGTGTAAAATCATTCTCAGTTCTCAACTAAATGTGTACAACATTTACGTTTCTATGGTTTTCTATGGTGGTGTTTTTTTGCTCATGAAAGGTCCGCTGATGGTGAGGGACGAATATACAGGGACGGACAGGGGGAGTGTGCTGGTTGCCATAGGAATCGTATCCTCGAGTCGAGGTTGCTCTAGGGGCTATCCAAGTCTCTACTCCAAGATTGCGATGCACCTTCCCTGGATACAAAGCTATGTAAAAACTGATGTGTGGGAGGAAACGGAAGAAGACAAAATTAAAAACGAAATGTTCATGTCCTTGACTAGGAGTGAAGATGATAAAACCTCGGTTGTAATCGAGGCAGTCCTTTAAAATTTTATGTTAGCCTTTAAAGTAAAATTATATACATATTGTGCTATTTACCTTTTGCTATGTGTAATTTTTTAATTGACGTACAATATTGTATGAAGCTGATCTCATATAAAGTTATTTAAATTAAAATCTGCAAAAGTATGATCTAAATTAATAAATAATATAGCAATACATCATGAATATTTTTTTTGCCGTGTGCATAGAAATATTGTTTTGCATTTAATTTAGTTGCATCTTTTTCTATCTTAGTTATTATACACTTATGATTGATTGTGTCCAGACTGCCAACTTGAGAAATTGAGAAGTACACAAAATCAATCTGTGGATGTCAGATGTGGAGTCAACGGTTGACAACAATATTTATGTATTATAGTGTCAATAGTACTGTAAAACGTGTTATCAGCCAATTACGCATATCATACTGCAGTATTATTTAATTTTTATTTGCATTTGTCATTGTTATCTCAATCCTGTTTAATTTTCTCCCATATCACACACTGATACCGCCAGCACTCTGTCATTAAAAAGGTTTGACATGACTTGTTAGCAGGGTTAAGCTCGTTTTAATGCTTAGCGGGGGTTTGCAACTGAAAAACAAACTTAAAATTTTGCCATTTCATAAACAATTTGGCATTTTCTGGTAATTTACAAGTCATGCTTTCCTCCAAAAAAATACATGTATTCAACGGTTAGTTTTCAAATTAAATAAAATGCTTAAAATAATTCGAAAAACTTAGCCTTAATGCCAAACCTGCCTAATTCCTAATTTTGGCTGGGTTTGAAAATATTGTTGCTGGAGAGAGAAGCAGTGGAAAAATTAGATATGCAAGTACATATATTCTCATATCATATCAGAGGTTTTTAACAGTTAAAGTAAACAAGTGGAAAAAGTCAACGGTTTAAAAAGATGGGGGAACAAATTGCCCTTAAAACCTAGTTACATATTGAATACGTGCACTTGCTTATCTTTTTGCTGGCCACATGATTTCGATACTGTAACGCGAAATTACTACTAGTACAACACGTAATAGTTAGATATTAGATACAATACAAAATACTGTAAGGATTATGAATCATTGGCAAATATAGTTGCATCTAGTGATACAAAGCCGAAGATGGAGTCTAAAGAAAAAGTGGGCTAAAACTGCATTGCACAAAATTTACTGCATGACTACTGACAATTTTTTTGAACTTTCTCACAACCCGTCAAAGATCTATTAAATACAGAGTCAAGTTATACAAAATACGAAATATACAGACAACATAAGAACTGAAGCAAAAAAAGGTAATTTTCAATCAATATTCTCTTGTTATTGTATATTGTATAGCCTATTGATCGCTTTGTTAATTTATCAACAATACAATAACAATAAAATATTTGTCCAGAATTTTCCATGAAGATGGCCCAATAAAAATTAGCCATGTGTCCTTTCTGCTGCTACTTTACATGGCTGTCTTGCTGCGACAACAACAATCAGCTGGAGGATGAAGACTCCAACAAGTCGTTCTGGAAGTCCCAAAAAAGCTCCACAGTTTATACCAGCGCACCTCAATCCTCTCACGAAGGAGGGAAAAAATGCCCAGAGAAAAAATGCAAAAGTTTTTTGGAAAAAGTGAAAACCTGCGGAATTACCAAGTATGAATATTTCTCATATCGATACAACAGTGGGCGGTGTGACAAGTCCTCCACAACTCTGTCTCCACTGCTCCAAGAGAAACTGAGCAAATCGTCAAACTTCTTTTGCAAGAATTACTTGACCGTCTCTCGTCCCTCGATGGCCTTGTCTGATGTCTCGGAGCGAACCGAAGACAGCTTGTCCATCTCCATCAGTTTTGAGTGCGAGGAGAGCCATAATTACCATGGCAATTCCTGCTACCATAAAGGAAGTTGCGAATCTGGCTTTTATGTCGACAGTAATAATAATGATAGTAATACCAATAGTAATAACAATGATATTGAAAGTAGTTGCTGTAAAAATGAGAATTTAGCACACTCTTCTGTCCCACGTCCGTGTGAAAGCATTTAATACTTTTAAGAATATGACATTAAGTTTATTATTTTATGAACTGCGACGATCAATTTTTTGTACTCTAGAAAAATTATAATAAAGATATCATAAAATATTCATAGAAATAAAAATGCAAAATTAAATTTTGTAAAAGTATTTTGTCAACAAAAATGTACATTTATTCATAAATTTAACACACAAAACAACAAAAACGGAAACGTCATTACTTACATAAAAAACGGTATGCTATTGTTACATTAAAATTCGAAGCTCGTTTCATTTAAAAGTAATTAAAAATCAACAAAATTTTTAAAATATTAAAATTCTCCATCAGTTTTACATGAAATTCTTAGCAGCGACTAACATTGCGAATAAAAGGGAAGCAACTCCGGAAATTTGGATGGAATTTGCCCCGCTGTCCGAATCACAAGTTCGATTTGCATTGACTACAAAAGTCTCGGCGCATTTGCAAAACGATGTTGAATTAGTCGCACTGACCGGAGAACAAGTTGCGTTGGCGACACAGGGACCGTATTCTCCACCGCATCGTGAGTCCACCCAACCCTTGCAGACCTTGACATCCTTGTCCCAAAAGTGATCATCGTAACAAGAGCATTTGGCCATGTTACACCTCAAAAACTCGTCGGAATTGCAGGGAATCAAGGTTGCATCACACTTTTGTTCATGGGTTCCGCGGCAGACGTTCGAGCTCCCTTGTTGGGTATAGTTGTCCTTGCACTTGCACGTTCGGTTGGCATTGTCGCCCATGCAGACGGCGGCCCCCTCTCCGTTGCAGTTGCTGTTATCGTTACACTGGGAGCCCAAGGGAGCCACACATTTATTCGTGCCATTGTTGTAGCTGTAATTGTCCTTGCATTGACAGGCTGAAGTGTTGGTGTTGCACACTAAGAACTCGGAGTCAAGGCACCCGTTTGTACCTGAGCATGAGCTGCCCATCTGACCCAGACAGTGGCCACCGCTGGCCATGAAACCGTCCTTACAGGTGCACGACCCTTGAGAGCAAACGGCGTTGTTCACACACTGGCTCGTGGAGTTATTGTTGAGGTCACAGGTCTTGGAAGCGAAGATGCGACAAATTTTCTCAGACTCGTCGTACTCTGAGCTGTTTGGGTCACACATGCAAATCTCTCCAGCTCGGATTGCGTCAGTGTTCCAATTATAGCCTGTCTGTTTCTTTCGAGAGTTGAGAGGGCGATCGTTCAAAGTAGCATTAGCTTTCACAGTGGTGGTGGTCGTTGCCGCTGTCGTAGTGGTCACAGTTCCGTTGATGCGACAGGAAAAGGAGGGAGCACAATCGCTTTGGCTGACACAGGAACCGCCGTAGCCAACCACACATATTTCGCCGAGTTCGTGAAACTTGTCCTTACACTTGCAAACTTGCGACTGTGGGTCACACTCGGCGTTTGGATCGAAACAGGTTCTGTTTACATAGTGGCCTGCACTTTCACTGCATTTTCCTGGAAGCAGACAAATTGGGCATTAAAAGTTGGCTGTAGAACAAAAGCTCTTCCTTTTAAAATACTTGATAAAATTAACTATTTTTGATTAACATAAATTTTTATTAATCAGCGAGAAAATAATTTCCAGCACAAAAAATGTCCTTTGCAAAATTTTCTACAATGCTTAAAATTTTACAAAACTCTATCCAATTTTGAGAGAAAAAATTTGAATACAGCAAATGTGTTTTTGTTTCATGATTCAATAATATCCAACGTACCCCCTACAACACTGGCACATTTGGAACCATCCCATTTTTGCTTTCCATCCCCATCCCAGTCACAAACACACTTGTGCTGACTAAGGTCACAGGTGAGAGAGGCGGTTATGAGACACTCTGCGTCGTTATTGCAAGTTCCTTGGTGAGTCGGCTGACATCTTCCATACTCGTTAGCCACAGTATTGGCCTCTGTACAAAAGCAGCGGAATCCATCGTCAGTGTCAGTTACGTTGACTTTGGGGTCACGAAGGCACTTGGCTCCATCAGTACATTCCTTTAAAGGACTTCCATCCTCGGCCAACGTGTAACAGGCCGATCCAACCTTGGCCAAACATATCGATTTAGTGGGATCCCAATACAGGCCAGACTGACATTTACATCGCAAATTTGTTGGCGAACATTCCAGCCAATGTGTATTGTTTGGTTTGGAACCATTTTGGCAAGTTTCTCCATAAAATTGGCAGGTGGGAGGATCCGCCGCTATGGAAATTGCGACATAAAGCGATAGCGAAATCGCCTAAAAATTAAAAATTATATTAAATTACATAAAAATATTAGTTGGCCTTCAAATTTTCAAACTTTTAAATACATATATATTTATGTTCAAAAACTTACCACGACGGCCAGGGCGTACTTGTTGGTCATTTTAATTTTGTAATTTTGATGGAATTCTCCGTGAAAAATATATTATGGACACAAGAAAGAAAAAACTGTTGTTGGCTGTATACTACAGCGTTGTAAAATACAATATGCCAAATTTTTTTCACTCTCACTTTGTGAATGGGACTTTTCGAGGTTATTAGTCACTCTTGTATGTAAGTTTTATCGCAAATCAAAGTTGTTTTTGCAAATCCGACAACGATAATAATAATTATTCGTAGTATTGTATTAGGCTGGAGATAAAAAAAGCGATGAACGGTTCTTCACTTGATTTGATGCTCTTTGTCCGAGCAAAGTAGCGTAGGTATACTTATGTATTCATGGACATGGAAAGCAGAACGGATTTGATGAGTAGATAAAAGTAGAATTCTCCGTTAAAGTTAATAATGTTAAAGTTAAAAGGGTTCCACACGCGAGAGAAAGAGACACGATGAAACAGAGGTGATGATTCGATGACTCCCTTATCAATTATCTATAAACTATAAACCTGTGTACACACACAAAGTAACTACATAACAGATAGAACATGGATGGAATACACACAAATAGGAATATCGATAATATTGTGAACGCGCTACACGTAAAATATGTTCAAATGTTCACCTTTTAGGATGAAGCAGCCAACGTCAGATGCCAACTTGTGTTTTAGTCATAATTACATAAAAAACGTCCTCATATTCCCACTTTATATTGATGTATTTGTCATCATCTCATAATCATAATGGGATATACATACACATAATATAATACCTAAATTTGTCACACACACACACTCTCTCTCTCTAAAGGATACATGGAACAATAAGTTACGCAAGTGAGTCAATTGAATTGGTATACGGTAGACACTTTAAAATTTGAGATTAAAAGGCAATAAATAATATTACGATTTTTATGACGTTGTTTTATCGTGTTTTTTTCGTCGATTTGGAATTTATCTTGTAATTAAAAATCTAAATTGTGCATTTTATTACTCTTTACGTTGTGCCTAAATTAGTCAGCGACAGACGGTGTATCCGTTGTAAAAATATCGGTAACTTTTAACCAAGTAGATACTTACAGATACTAAACAAATCTGTCAGCATGCGTCTACAATTTATTGAAATAATATTCCAACTTTGCAGGATGTGGAAATAAAACCAAACTAAAGCTTTTTAACTCCATACTTACACTTTTAGTTTTATTTCCATCCATTCATATTTAAAACGACGTGGGGTGATCTTGAAACGTTTGTAGTTTGTACGTATGTTATACTAGTTTGCAAAATTTGGCGATATTCGGGAGCTTTGTCACTTGTCAATTTGCTCCATATTTTTTGCCATGTGTACTTTAGAAAAAGTAGGAAAGGAATGAAAACGAAGCAAGTATGAATTAGTGAGTAAGCCTTGCCAACATTGATCTTTTTTCTATTAAAAACGCTTTAAAAGCAACTTTTACTTGCAGAGAAACCTCCTGATTGCTCAATTAATTGTATGGAATATTTGCCGACTGCCGACTACAACTCTGAATTTAAACGAGGAGCACTAAAAATATGTTTCATATTTTACGCATTCAACATTGTATTGTTTAATCATCTGCAACAAGGTTGTGGTCTGGAAAATGAGAGTAAAGGAGTGTGTGTGTGGTCTGTATATGCACAATGTTGGCTACTATAATTTGTGTACATACATATTGTACTTTGAGCCTATAGTTAAGCATTGATAGTGTCGATACCGATATGTATGCCCATCAAAGACATGTACATATTATTACCTATACATGTAAATACTTACAGAAACACAAATTTCAAAGCCAGTGTTTGATCCCCGATTTCAGGGAAATGAGATCCTACATTAAACTTGGTAAATTGTCGGGTGTCGGCATATATTTGCTCAAATTATGCACTGTGTCATGTTTTCGCTTCAGTTTAAAAGGATTACAACTAAGATGTAAAAATGTTTTTACTACAAGCTCGAAAAGTACAACTGTCGCACGATTCGAGCGTTTGAGATACATGTATGTATGTGATGCTTTCATCCGTTTTGTCTCAACTCGCCCCATCAAGTTACTTGCATGTACATACATTGTACATACATTATGTTTGAACATGAGCTCTGATCTTTCTCTATATAAAAAGTAATATTTTGTCAATATTTGCTGGTTACCTTTATCTTACCATATCTACTTAACCGCTATGCGTCCTTACATTATGGGTTGTGATTGTGAAGGTCTATAAATACTTCACATGATGTTGAGCCATATGTACATACATATACGTGCATGTGCGTAAGTTGTGTGTACCCGAGAGTGTATACATAATACTTACGCATGTGTAAAAAAGTGGATACTCGTGTTGTTTTGTTAAAGTAGGAGAGAATAGTCTATGTTTTATTTTTTAACGGCAGAAATCCAAAACGGCTTCTCCAAGCACAAAGTTACTGAAAATAACATAACCATACGCACATACATATGTCCCTAAGTACTACCAACCGCCACTAATTAATTATATTAATTATATTTCTGAATTGAGGAAGTCAATTGTTCTATAGATTTAAAGGGTAAAATAAATCAAGGATTTAGATCAAAATTTTTCAGCATAATTTTTACTTGACACATATATTGATGAGGTTCGGGTAATATTTTTGTCAAAACATGTCCAAAAACTCCGAAATTTTCGGATGGAAATGCTGACCATGTGTCAGTTTTGACCCGACATTTATGTGTCGTGAGTTACTAAATTTATAGCACTGTGCTTGAAAATATTTGATTTCAACCATACAAAACTAAACATTCGCGTTGAATCTTCGAAAAGTATGCAAATCATCGTTTCAGAGGTGGTCATTGTGCTTTATGACATGTATGAAGGTTGGCTGCAAAGTTATGATTAAAGCGTGTAATTACTCCTGTCGATAAATGCGTCATATAATACACAGAACAAAAAGTGATACGCATCGATACCTACATAGTTGATATTTTATATGCCTTTGAGCAAAATAGACCCCGTGAAAAGCGA